>LPNX010033703.1:561772-634122 GCA_001517045.1 Pseudotsuga menziesii
TGGCTTCTTCATTCATAGTCGCATCATTTCTTATCCAAATGCTGAGGTGGATAAGAAATTCTTAAAGAGTTGAGTTCTTCATATTTCTCATTGCTTGAGGGATCTTCTTTGGATGGAAAGAGCTTGATCTTCAGTTGCTCCCATCTTCTCTTCTCTTCTTATGATTCGAGCTTCTTCTTCTTCACGGAGTCTTCTGAAAGTAATCACTTCCTTCTCGAACACATTCCTTGAATGAATGAATTCTATGATCCTGGGAGGCCATTCAAGGTGGCCATCACCACTTCTACATTCTTCACCGCTTCTTGTACCGCTTCAAGTTGTTCTTGATTTGAGAGACTCTTATGACTGCATGGTTTCTGCATTCTAGATCTTCACATTCTTCAACTGGTTTCTTTAGGTCATATTCTGATTTTGTTCTTCCCTTCAAATAGCTTGAAATTCAGGAAGACCTTCAACAACATTGATTGCAATAGGTAGTGCTCTGTAATGCACATGTGCAAGCCTTCTATGCCAAAGCTCATTTGGCTCTACATGGATCAAGGCTTGTTCTGGATGGCCCTTCAATTCATACAAGCCTCCTTCTTGTTCTCCAATCACTACCGCATCATCAATAGTATTTCCTTTTGGCCATATAATGACTTGACCATCTATGAATGCAGCCCGCATTCCTTTTGCATCAATGCTGAAATGGAGAGAAGGTTCTTCTTCAATCCTTGTGAGGTGATTCATGTTCTGATAGTCTTACAAAGGATTCCTTGAATCCTGTCATATGTTTGTAAGCCCCACTGTCTATAAGCCAAACATCACTTCCATGAGTAATGTTACCTATGAGAGCTGATATTAGAACATATTCATCCTTGCTTGAAGAATCTTCACTTTCATTTATGGATCTCTTTCTAGATGGTTCATCATCCTCTGCAGCATGAGCATGATGTCTTCTTTGGCCTCGTCTCCCTCTGAAACTGGAACCTCCATACTCATGTAGGTGTCCAATCCATTTTCTTCAGAGAGATCATATACTTCCAGGCTTGGAAGTTGTCAACTTCCGCAAGCTTTTCACTAAGCTGATGTGATATATCATATTTAAATGAGAACCTCAAATGGAAATAGCAAAGGATTAGATCTTACCGATTTGAGGTGTCCGTCCTTGTCCCGGAGTTCATTGATCTAGGGTTTGTCACAGAAACCCTAATTTTCAAAACTTGGAATATTTCAGATCTGATTGGATGAACAGATAGATCTCTTCAAATGGAGCTGTCTAATGTACTCCTTTTCTGAAAACAGTGAAGGGAAACTACCGGAACAGGAAGCCCTAATTTTCTGATTTCTTCTGCAGAAATCCCTGTTACTGTTTCTGTGATATCTCCGAAATTACTGATCCTCTATGTCCGAAATTTCTCACTGAGGTAAAATCACATGTCCCTGATCCAACACCGTAGGTTTCATCAGAATTGGTTTCTCCATTTGGGATTTATGATCCTTTTCCCAAGGTGACCTGTTACAGGACTGTTCAGAACAACGAAGTTGTACGGAATGCCACGTGTCACTGGTTCATCTTCTGAGTCTGAAATTTGGATCACAAAAATTAAAGTCCATTCCCTTTCTATAACATCTTTAGGAATTCCATTTGGAGATCTATAGCCCAAGATATTGTAGATATCCCCAGGTGTCCTGTTTATGGATGATTTCTGGAAGAGGATGGAACCCTATCTTGGAGAGATCATATCTCCCAGAATATAGAGAATCAGAGGCTGAAATTTTGAAAAAGTGTTCATTAGGATTTTATCTTCGGCCCCTGAAATTTTCAGCTTCTGAGACTTCTCCAATCTCGGAATATAGCGACTGTACCAAAACTTAGCAGTTTTAGTATTTAGGGTTTCTCCTAGCTCAAGGTCAAACTAGGGTTTGACTTTCCTGGAGTTTCACCCAACCAAATTTATTGATCCAGGTCTCTAAATTTCGGTTTTGATGAGGAGAAAAATCCTATTCTGGTCTCACCCAAAAATTCCTCTTCTGTAGAAAGCCCTAATTTCACATCGAAACTGAAAATGCTTGAAATTGAATTCTGCATCGACAGAAAGATGCACCCTTCAATGGAGAGACATCCTAGCATACTTTTGCTGAAAATATGTGGAGGAAGATCCATAAAATAGGAAGCCCTAGTTTCTGTAGTTGCACAATGTCTTCTTCTCAGGTTAGCTCTGATACCATGTTAGTTTTTCAACATTTAAGCTAGCATTATGATTAGATCTTTTCACTGAGAGAATAACAAGCACAACAATCACATAAGCACATCACAAGAGACAAGAGACACAAATATTTTAGGAGGGGAATCCATAAATGGAGAAAACCCCTCAACTTCCTCTAAGATATTATCACCACAATATGTGATCCCAAAATAGTAAGATGACCTCCCTTCACAACAGCAGCCTTCTGTCTTCTGTCAAGCCCAAGAATTTCCTTCTCCAAAAGTGCGCCACACTTGAGAGAGCAAGAGAGATAAGTCACAAGTGATAAATAGAGAGACTCACCCTCTCTATTTATATTAGTCCGTTCACTTGAATTACCATTTCACACGTAGGCTCGACCTAATAATTACTACTCGAGCCTACACCTTAATTAATGTATAATAACTCAAGTGCCCCATAACTGTGGGGACTTACCTAATGAATTGAAATGACTTGATTACATTATTAATCCTCCCGATCGGAACATCGGGGCATGACCACATGACTCAAATACATAATAGAAACATCCCGGAATAAACATCGGGTTACAATATATAAAATACATATAAGAATACATTCCGAAGTTACATATACATCAACAGTTTGGTCATTTATAGCTTGTTGTCTGGTCATTAATTTGGTTGTATTTTTTGTCATTAATCTAGTCATACGTTTTGTGATAAGAGACCAAAAATTAGCCACCAAAACTGTCATTTGGTCATTTATATGCGAATTTCGGCCATCTGTTTGGTCACTTATCTCCCATTTGTTAGTCACTTATCTCTCAATTTTTGGTCACTAATTTAGTCATTTTATATGCAATATTCATTGATTTCTGTAGATAGGGTATAGAGGAATCAAACCATCAATATCCTCAATATCCTGCATATAAGGCAGGTTCTCTTCCATTGAGCTAGTTCCCTTGAAGTATTTACAATACTTGTAGAAGTAGCTATCTTATTCATGTACTTCATACATCATATATAGATTATAAAAGACAACGAGAATTAGCAATAAAATCTACCATAGTTTGATCATGCATTCCATAAATCCAAAAATATTTAAAATCACATCAAATATACTCATCTCCTAATGAATACAAACTAGCTAAATAATTTGGAACAAAAGTGTGGTGGATAAGAAGTCCCCGTCTAACAAAGGAAGAGCAGTTTCAATATCAAATTGCAAAAACACTTGACAACCTATATTTCAGCTAAGTGTTGCATATATTCACAAAAATGATTTCATAATGACCAAAGAAAAATATCTTAAAGGGTATTAAGATTAATATATACTTGTACACCTATACTTCCAACTGGATAATTCTTGTAAATAGTTGGTAACAAAAACTCGCGCAAGCATGAAGGATTGTTTTCCTGAATTCATATTTCCAATATTTCAAAAATAAAAGACATAGAAGACATGGAATACCAATTTATAAACACAATAACTTTTCCAAAAGATATATTCTTCAAGGGATGATTGATGCACACTTTTCTTAAGAAGGACTTGAAATTCATGAATATGGAGGGTTCCATAAGCTCCCGCAACACCATTTTAGTCATCATGAAGCCCATGCACTTGAAGCCATGCAAGAGAAAAGGAGAATCTAGGTAAATTGGAAAGAAAATGAAAATATTTTTATATTTCCCAAAATAAGAAAAAACATTGCATGCTTCTCCTTTACTACCTAATATAGAATGCAATCATAAGTTTCCACCTATCAATTTTGCTATCAAGTTAACTAGAATTTAAGCTCCTATCATAGAAATCAATTGCATGTCGAAGTATCCCCACTTGCAAAAATAAGGAAAATCTTAAAATTTCAGTTAAAATCCAAGATTACTATTTTTCATGTATATTTATCAAAAAATACTTAAACATTCCCAACTCATGTAACTGTGGTTATATATGAGATACTATTAATAAAAAACAGGAAGAGAATGAGACCAGATCGAAAATTCAAAATTGTCATAAATATCAGTGGCAAGCAGTCGGTGGTTAATATCACTTCTATGTTAGTCAACTTAGTAGAAGAATAAGTAACTTGCTATGTAATGAAAGGCCATCTCCGACCCCATCGATGTATTTAAGGAGGAACTTAGAGAAGAGAAAAATAAGGCAAAGGAAGAAGCAAAAGATATGACCCAAGAAATGGCTGAGTTAAGACATCAACTTATGCATATATTGGAGCAGGAGCGAGAGCTTCATGCTCGTATAAAACAGGCATCCTTGCACAAGATTGAGGATCCAGAGGCTCAGGTCATCTATTTATGTAAATTTGTCATGCATATATTTCACATTGCATTTTAGACACATTTAAACACTTTCTTTCATACATTTTCTTTCTAACAACATTATTTATCTTATTAAAGTATAGAGGGAGGAAGAAAGAAAAAATACATTAAAAGCTATAGAACATTGCCAGGAAAGTTGAAAAGGTTGTTGGGGATGAAGCCAAGGAGATTGAACAATTGAAGATATCTTTGGATGTAAGCTTCCAATTCATGGATTTACTGTATATCATTCTGTTATTGCATAAAACTTGTTATGATGTAGACCATTCTAATATTTGTCATTTCTTTTGTTTTTGTCTGCTTTTCTAGTTCTACTGGCCAACAAATTGGTAAGCATTACATTTCAAAACAAGAGTGAATGACATAGAAGAGCCAGCTACTATCTAAACCTAAGACTTAATGAACAAAAAAAGATATGGATCTAATTCATTCTCTTTGCTAAAGAACAAACTATCCCTTTTCTTATCTTGTTCATAGAGTCATATGCCTTGGTCTGCTAGAAAAGTTTACTTCCTATTCTTTTTTTACTTCAATACAAGATTGATCAGCTGTGTCATGACATATTTCGAATACTATTGGTTGAACTTCAGTTTGTTTATTACAATCATTTGCAATAGAACCTGATACCATTCGTTCTACTTCCCAAATTGGAGAAGAGATAGAAGGATAAGCATAGCCATTCATCACTAGAGAATGCTTTGGAAGGCACTCCATATCTTCCTCTAACCAACCTTAATCAATAATTTTTTTTATGATGTGCCCCTTGCTAAGTTACTAGGATACAAATACGGATCTAGATCTGGATTTTCCATATTATTTTAAAACCCAGGGTCTGGATACAGTGGGAAATGGAAAATACGAAAAAATATAAAAAAATATTTATAACTAGAGAAGGGAAGAAATTCCAAAGTTAAGAATCAAAATCATTAAGGAGAGAAACATTATAAGTATAAACAGAAAATAGAGATGATATTATCCATCAGGTCGTTGTTTAGTCGTCGGGATAGGCACCGCCATGTAAACAACCCAACTTTAAATGAAAAACTGCGACGAGTGTAGAGCATATCATGTATGCATGAAGGAAGGTGTTTGACCTCTAAAAAACAAGTATTCCAATAAAAAGATATACATTCCCAAAAATGAATTTAAGACTTATATTACTTATCATTAATATCCATATTACTAATTTATAATGTAATCATTTAAAGGAACCCAAGTACTAAGTTCTAACCACTTTTTGGAGAAATAATAAATCATGGCACTATTAGCATTAATTTTTTTAACAAACTCATAAAATGGGATGAATTTGTAGGTCAAATTTACAAAACATATCATGGCACTAAATATATATTATAGATAGTCATTAATAGTTAGTAAAGGGTTGATTTAATGTCTCTAAGAACCCAATATATGTATATTTGAACTTGGATATGGGGGATGAGAAAATTTACAAGGTTTGAACACATGACCATTACTATAGGTGTAAAAGGTTAAAATAGTTTATGTTATGAAATTAATCACATATGTTCCATTTCAATTTTTGAAATTTTCCTCTATTCTTTTTAGTTTTCAATATATATTATTTATGATCCTAAGCTATCATTTCCCGTCAATTTAGGTGAAGCTTCTAATTGTACTGGATACTCATACCCACATCTAGGAACTTGCACAACATACCAAGTTTGGCCATCTCTCAAGGTCCAAGGATCTCCATAAGTGGGTTTTGGATTCATGGGAGCCTTTAATTTGAATAACCCACAAACTTATCCCCAATGAATACATCCTTAATAGGATTAGCATATACCTTAGCCATGATCAAACCTAGATGTTGGTCGAATTATCATGAACAAATTTGTTAACTAGGACTCTCATAGGCCCTACTGTGAAAACCAACACAAGCTTGACTAAAGACGAGAAAGCATAGAGAATGTGATGAAGAGATGGATGAGAAACATGAGAACTTGTCCACTAAACCATGAATGGCCAACATATCCACTTTGAGAAAAATAACAATATTGAATCCATGAAACAATCTAGACTTGCAACAATTGAAAGGTGAAATACTCTTTTGAAAGCACAAGAATGACGAGGAGGAAAGTTGCAACAACTAAGGTAAAATTCTAGCCATGCCAAGCAACAAATCCAAGAACAATCCAATCCATGGGGTTGCATATATATATAAACGATTATGTCAATTGGGTCTAGCATGAATGGTGAAGAGAAGTTGTTATCCTCCCCACCCAAGTTCAAATTCCTCTTATGACTACTTAGTTACACTTAGGATATCTTGTCTATGAAAATGATACTATTGTTTACAAACTATACCTTGTTTCCCCCTTTGAGCAATTTTGGGTTGGCAAAGGTACCAAGAATTTTTCTCTTGCTTAATTTTTTGAGGGTGGGACGATATGTTCCAAACAATTTCACCCCAGTGGATAAGATCAACCAGTTGTTGTCAATGTTTTGGGCATTTGGATAGTTTTCTGTCAGTAGGTGTTTGGTTTGAACCCCGCTAGGTGAGGTGCAATAGTTATGTTGACAATTTTTTTAAACGTACTTTTACAAAACTGGCCATCAGTAAAGTTTGCTAACCTACTGCAATTTATTTAAATATTCCTATGCTAAGTATGATTAACTGCTATAAATTGAGAGAACTAATCAAGGTACTAAGGGCCATTAGATGCTGAGACAAGTTAAATAGATTCTCTAAATATGCTGTAATAAATAAAACTATATTGTCATTGGGTGGATTGTGAGCTACATTTAGGAATGACTAAATTGTACGAATCTTGGAAAATTTGTTCATTTGTAACTTAACAAAAATCATTAAGAGAATTATGTGTGGAACCAAGCTTATTTAATATACCAGGTCGTGAGAAATGAACCCTATTCTAGTAATCCCTTGTTTAAACTAAAGTTATTGATGGGAAATTGATTAAAATACAAGAGGTTGTGCATGAGTGGCTGCCCGTTATTACTTCTCAACCAATTCTTGTGTCCTAAAGGGCCTCTTATTTTTATTCCTTGGCTTTTGTTTATCTCATGGTTTGAAGCAGATGGAGGAGAAATTAAGGAATTTTCAGAATAGAGAGGCTCACTTGCGAGGATAATGTTTAGAGCTGGAAAGCCAAGTAGATTGGTTACATGAAAATATTGGAGCCGCAGAGGAGGGAATACAGGATGGTAATGAAAACCATGTGGAGGCTTTGCTTTAATACGAAGAAGAGTGTAGCTAGATGAAATCAGAGGTAGATGCTGCAAAGGAGAGTCTTTCAGACAAAATTGTGCAGCTAGAGAAGTCATTGGCTGAGAAACCTGCAGTACTCCATGCTTTCCAAGAAATTTTATAAAAATATTCAACTCCCTCTACCAAGAGTGAGGGCCATGGTCCTACAGATAAATAATCCGAGGTGACTTTGGAAAGACTAAAAGAGAACCTGAAGTATGAGAGGCAGTTTCACACTCAACATAAGTCAACAGAAATGCAAAGTTCCCTAGAGGAGGCACTTTACTAGATTGTTGTTGCTGATGATGAACTTGATTCTGCTAAAAAATAAATTGAACACATTATATTGATTCAACATGAAATAGAGAAGCAATTGTTAGTAAATTTGAAGGACATCGATGGTAAGGAAGTCTCCATCAAGAAAATCGAGGATACAGTGTTGTAAAAAGAAAAATCAATAAATCTTCAAACTGAGGATCTCAGAAGTCAAGCAACCGAGAACAAAAAATTGTTGAACTGGGTTGCTGCTCTTGTCTCAGAGGCTCAATCCCCGTAGGAAAGTTTATTTTCATCACAATAAATTATTGAAGAGTTAATGTTTCAGCTTCAAAACACGCAAGAATATGCATCAGTTGAGAGGATAAGAGCAAGTAAACTTGAGGAAGATGCAAGATGCAAAACTGAAAAAATTGCAAGGCAGAATGAAATGTTGGTATAGTCACAATTAAAGTTCAATAATATACACAAGAAATTTACTTCTTTACAAGAAGAACTTAATAACTCTCAAAGAAAGGAGAAAGAGGCTATCTCTCTAGTTCATAGTTTAAATTTGGATTTGTCAGTGGCAAAGGAGGAAGTGGTCAAATTTGAAGTAAGAATGCAAAGGTTCTTAAGCAAGCGAAGACTCAAGACTAACATAGAAGTGATACACGTAAGATTATACCGTACATATTTCTTACATATAACAGTACAGACAAATAACCGATGCCTCTGAGATATTGTTCATGTGGCAGTGACAATATAAGACTCACATATTTCGACAATATTTAATTCTTGTAAAAAATATATTCATAGACTAAAATTTAGCAGAAATATAGACAATAAATATAAATCTTGCAATGAATGTATTGTTCAAAATTATCATCATAAAGTATTTATCCCTAAAGTTAGGCCTAGAGTTAAAGCATTTCCAGTTTACCTTTGTAGGGAACTAAGACCAAAAAGAGTCGGAATGTCATTTTGAAACAAACAAATATTAAAGTCTACCAGTAACTACTTAGAGTCTCCAGAAATTGGAATGTTCAAATTAATTGACTATCAAGGAAGATCCAAATGAATCCTTCCTTCAACAAGAGGATGCACGGGGGTGATGGCAATCTAATAGATTTGGAAGATTGGCGACATGGGTTTGGTGGAATTCTTCCTTTAAAAACTCAATACTCAAATGGCCAGTCCAAACCCTCGTACCAACCCTTCGCTCCTATCTAGATATAAACCTTTTATCCTAAAAAAAACTTAAGTACAATCCCAAGGCCTATTTGAAGGTTATGCAAAGATTCAACAGGGAAAGTGGTATTTATACTGAGGATCACCTCACTTTGAAGACTACACTTACCATTTTTTAGTAGAGGATGGTTATATTTTTATAGGTTGTTTGATTGTTCCCTGGAAGGAGAGGCCAATAAATAATTTAGGAAACTATTTTATTTCTATGCCGTTGTGATTTGTTGTTAGGTGGCTGGTTCATCCTTATTTCAATTGATGAAACCCAAGAATAAATTTCATTACTGAAACTCTTGCCTAATGTTATTTCACCAGTTTTCTTTAACGTCACTAGCAACGCTCCGTTTATTAAGATAACTAGGGACTCATGTATATAGGAATTGGAGCATGCAGTATATACTGGCATGGGTTCACAACCTGCAAACTAAAACCTAACCACCAAATGGTAAGTTGTTCTACTTACAGGTTTGTTTGTTGTACACTCAACAAATGAAGTATGGCAATTAGATTAATTTTCAATTTGTTGTGTACTAATATTTGCATTTTCATGTAAGTTTAAATCATTAAAATACTTACAAAAATCAACTTGGAAATGAAACTCAGTTTGCTTGATTATGATCATGCCATTGTACAGGACACAAAATATGTACCGTCTAGCTTAAAGCAATAAGAATCCTTTCATGCTGCTTTTTTCCCATCTCCCCACCCAAATCAATAGGTACCTTGCGCATTCATTAGCTACAAAGGAATCCTTTGCTTTCTTTGAATTTGAATCCCATCCCTTTTTTGAGGAAACCTCGGTATAACAACTAACTTATAATATGACAAAGCTTGAAGGTCTGTCTAAGCTCCCCATCGAGGTATACAGTGAGGTCTAATATATCACTCCCTATGCAAGGTCCACTGTACAAGACACAAAGTAACAACTAAAAAATATGTTTTGGAGCTCTGTAGATTTGAATCTTATGTTGTTTTATGACAAAAAGTTGTATATAATTTTACCTTTTGTATAGAGGGCTTAATCTGGGAAGAATATGGGGATTGGTGCAATCAGCTATGGTTAGTTTATCATTGTAGTTAGCTATTGTATAGTATTGTTTTCTTCATAAATATATTGTATACATAAATCTTGTTTGTCATTATATCTATGTTGTTGTGAATTCTTGCTAGGGCCAAACTTAGATGATATTTAATATGTGGAAGCCCTACCCAACTTTAAAAATATTGTCATTATTTCTCTAGAGTTTTTCAAGTTGCTAATTTTTTCGATATTTTTATAATTCCTTAAGTCTAAGTTTCTTCTTGCCAATATTTTCTTATATTTTCCCCAATATTCCTCATAAATTTCTTTGCAGTCCCTGAACAATATATTCCTTGAAATGATGTTCGCAGCATTGGATTACATACCCATTCAACACTAGTAAGGATCATGTAACAAATATAAAGTAATATATTAATTATAGTTATTAATTACTAAGTGAAAGGGTGTAACCCTTCACTACACATGCTCAAGCCTATAAAGGCGAGCCTCATTGTAAAATCTTATATCATATATATCTTATCAATATTTATTATTACTTACCAACATGTAGGATTCGGATTACATGTGGGCATTTTACTGCTTCAGTTGTATCTGAGAGTCGTTCTTTTTGGTTGAACTTTGGTTTATTTTGTTTATATTGGAAGCTGGTGGCCCAATTTTAATTACCTTGGGTTTGTGACACAAAATATTTAAAAGAAAAATAAGAAGAGAAAAAAAACTCTAACTCGAGGCTCGTGGCCCAAAGGGAAAAAGTAAAAAAAGAAAAGAAAAAGCCAACCCAACACATGGTTTTTCTTTCCAATTCCATTCAAAAAAATCTCTCCCATCTCCTTGCTCGGCTTCCATTCTTATTCATCCCCATACTCCCACCTACCATCCCTTAGATTCAAAAACCCTAACTTGTTTTTCAAAAAGATTAAATATATTAACAATATTAAATTTTATCAGTTTTAATATTTCAATTTTGAAAAAAAACTATATATTAAAACTATATATAGAGAAGCATTAATAATAATAATATTATTAATTAATTAATAATTGTTGTTATAAAAACAAATATTGTAATTACTGTTTTAATAAAATAATAATTACTTTTGGAAAAAAGAAGAAGAAGAAGAAGGGTATTTAACCTAATAAGAAGGCTATTTAACTTATTGATATATTGTTATTATTATAGATATAGTTATTATTTTTAATAATAACTATTGGGAAAAAAAATCAAAAGTCAAAAGGAAAACAAACTATCGTCAAAGAACACCAGAAGTCAGGAATTATGGCAAATTCTAAATCAGAATTGCAATCCCAACTACAAGTAGCATTGGACAAAGTAGAACATTATAAAAAACCAATGATCGTCTACTATTTGACATGACGAAGCTGGATATTTCTAAGGGATTAATATAGCAGGAGATTCATTATCTAAAAAGATGTATTGAGAGATTATCTACTCAAATTGAGGAATTAGTGAGTCAAAAATATCCCAATCAGAATCTAAAAAACCAAAAAATCATGAAATATGCAGTCGAGAATAAAGAAGAAATAAAACAATTAAAAAAATCATCAAAGACAAATATGACAAAATCACGCAAATATATACAAAAGTAAGATTCCAAGAAACATAGAATTGTTGCCTTAAACAACATATTGGAGAACTTCAGTAGAAAGAGGACGACACAAAAAATGCACACAAGTTGGAAATTATGAAAGCCAATAACACATTAACAAGTAATACTAAAGAAATATATCGATTAAGAAATCACAATAAAATATTAGTTACGAAGCTCAAGAAGTTAAAGAGTACCAAGAAGGCAGTCAACTTGAATGAAGACATCGAAGGAAAAGTCCTAGAAAAGCAAGAAGAAAATCAATGCCTTCTAAACCTTATTAAAGAACTTAAGGAACAACTTAAGAAACGCAAAGACGAAGAAAAAACACAAGAATAAATTATTAAGAAGATTCAAAGTGAAAATAAGCAATTAGAAAACAAGTTAAAAGGTATATATAACAAAACATCAAAGTCATTAGAAATACTATTTATGGAAAAAAGCACACTTATCGACCCAGTTCAAATCATCACTCTAGATGTCGCTCCAGTAAAAGCTCCCTATCGACATGTAAACCATAGCAGTCAGTATCTTAAGAATCGTAAAAAATCTACAGAAATCATTGACACCCGTGCACTCAATTATTAGGATGTCACTTCACTTATAAAGTGTGATGTTCAACAAAGAATAAATTTGGGGTGGATTGACCCGTCCACATATAAAAAGTTATGCTCTACATTGAGGAGTTCGTATCGACTTGTGTCATCAACCAAAACATTGCACTGAACGATGCGATCACATAGAAGGCTTTGAGGACAAAGCCTTTCTAAGAGAGTGGAAATGCAACAAATATAAAATAAAATATTAATTATAGTTATTAATTACTAAGTGAAAGGGTGTAACCCTTCACTACACATGATCAAGCATATAAAGGCGAGCCTCATTATAAAATATTATATCATATATATTATCAATATTTATTATTAGTTACCAACATGTGGGATTCAGATTACCTGTGGGCATTTTAGAGAACTTACATGCATTAAAGAATCTTTGTACCGCTTCATCCCAGAACATGCCCAAGGAATGCATGATTCAATAACTCCACAAACTCATTTCGAGTAAACTATGGCTAGTCAATGGCACTATAGAACCACTCATATGTACACCAACGATGTAGCTTAGTAGATGATACACAGTGAATAAACTTGGCCTTCAATCTTGATGCCTTGTCTATGACAATATGAGGACAAAACACATTCGCATTGTTTACTCGTTCATATTGTTCATTGCAAACAATGTTTTCAAATTTATTTGTACATTCTACAGGATTCAATGTCAGAATCATTTCTAGAGCTATTTTGAGTCCGGTTCAAATTTTGGTCGGTAAGGTAAACTGCATTACAATAGAATTTTCTATTATTGGGTCTGACACAGGACCACCTGATACAATGAGTTCAAGGTCTTCAACATACACATGAAGAATATTCACCAATCTACCCTGCTTATAAAATGAATGTGTATTTTTGGTTTTCTTAAGCTTATTTAGAAACTTTTCTCCATCTCCTACTGAAGCCACCAACTTTTGTATCTTTCCTAACCAAGTTTCACTTAATGCTTCCAGTTGTTGAAATTTTGGTGCAGTTGGTTTCCTTATCCTCTTGTTTATGTCAACCATAGGGCTGACATGACCCCCATCCATGAAAACCATTTTAACATATTTATGATGCTTTCCTTTATAAAATCCTTGTATAGTGATCCTCTTTCTGAGTTTGATGAAATTCTAGGTTTCTCTTTAGGAAGGTCAACTACTCTCACCTATCATGCATTTCTACCACCCTTTTCTAGTATTCCATTGTCCTTTTCTTCCTTCACTTAGACTGAAGATTTTTTGTTACCAGATTCAAAATTAGGAGAAGGAAATTTAATCCATTTAGATATAAATATGCCAAAGTAGTCAAGGCATACAACCCAAAATTTTTATCTCTAGAAAACAATTGCCTACTTCTTTTTCTTGACCTCAATTGGTTGTGGACTGAACTAATTAAGGAGCGACTCTGGGTATAGGAAATAAGTGAATGATTGGGAAAATGAACCACATAGGTAGTGTATTCACCTATGGATGGATCTATGTCTCCTAGGAAACCTTGAGGTTTTGATAACCAAAAGGCGATTGAGGAAAAAAATGAGGAGCATCATCCAAACTTAGTCACAACGATCTCTCATTAGAGGGAAGAGTTAGAAGATCAGATAAGGATTTTTCTAAAGAGTCAGAAGGAGAGGATTCATTTTTCTTTGCTTCAAAGAATCCTAGTCACACTCATAGAAAGTCTTCTTCAATCAATTGCAACAGTTGAATGGGTTATTTGGGATTTCTTTGTTGGGAATACTAAAAGGTAGGATCTAATTGATTAGAAAAAAATAGAATCCCTTGACAATATGGTTAAGAAGCATGTTCTCATTTACAACCCTTTCTAATATGGCTAAGAAGCATGTTCTCATTTACATCCCTTTCCAATATGGTTAAGAAGCAAGTTCTGATTTGTAGTTGTAGTCAATAAATCACTAGAGCGTTAATGACCTTGAGAGAGGAGAAATTTCCAAAGCTGTAGGAATGATGTTATGGGAATTGTCAACCATATCCGCCAAGGACAAGTTAAATTAAAGAACAACTAAAGTATGTGAAAATAATTGTGCTAATACCATAACAATTGTCATATCATCATGGTATTAAGTGACTCGGTGTAAGATTTTTTTTTAATTTTGTTTCCAGTGCAATTTACTAGAGATATTATTGAATTCAAATGTTATACCCATGGAATTCCTACCTAGTAAAATCTAATATGAAGACTAATTATGTTTTATTTGAAGCTTTTTAGAAAAAAAAATGACATTAGACTATTTTCGAGTAATGGATTCAGTGATAGTTCCCTAGTATGTAATTTGTTAAATTTTAGTGTACTAAAATACAAATCACGAGCACTATTATTAAGGGATTTCTAGACTTGAAATACCCCTAAATTTAATTTGTTTTTGGTATGCCAAACAATCTGGGAACCCGAACGAGATTTATAAGCATGAAATTATATAAGTGAATTTGTAACTTGAAAACTTGAAAACTATCATCATCAAAATTAATAATAATTGGCACACACACACACACATAAACTTATGGATTACAAATAATAATCAAAAGCATTAATGGTCTTGAGAGAGGATAAATTTCCACAGTTGTGGGAATGATGTTTTGGAACTTGTCGACCACATCTTGCAAGGACAAGTTCAATTAAATATCAATTGAAGTTTGTGAAAAGAATTGTAGTTGTGTTGATGCCTGGAAAAATACTATGTACCAAGCAGTAGGGATTCTCCCCGATGAATGATCCCAATTATATCAGACACCGTTTGGTATGGGGAATCCATCCGGTTCATGGTTTCCACTACCGTAGATTAAATTCTTTAATATTTTACTGGTTACGACTCGGTCCACAATTTATATGATTTTTGTTTAAAGACTTATATGCAGGTGCCTAAGCTAAATGCAGGTCTAATCTAGATCTAAACTAAACTATTCTATCCTCGACCAGGAAGAAAATTTAGAGTTCAGAGTAATATACTGTAGATGATCATAAAGGTCTAATAGATAACTGTACCAACACAATAATCACGTTCACATTAGAGGAAATTTCAACTCAAAATGGGCCTTTTAAATTTTATTCAAATTCCATGTCATCATGTGTTAGCCAATGAAATTGCTTTAAATTTGAAATACCGTATAGGTATTAAACACTTTTTTAATATAAATTTGGGGATAGGTATCATAAAAAAAACTACTTTTTTTGTTTGTATTTTTGACGTATCTCCCTGTTTTTTTACTCAAATTTCGATAGAGAGAGCTCGTTGGATGCGGAATTAAATTCCGCATCCAACGAGTACCCACTCGGCATACTTTTGATGGACCCCGCTACCCCAAAAACAAGAAATACCTGAAAAAACGAAATGATTCCATTTTTCAGGTATTTCTTGTTTTTGGGGTAGCGGGGTCCGTCAAAAGTATGCCGAGTGGGTACTCGTTGGATGCGGAATTTAATTCCACATCCAACGAGCTCTCCCAATCGAAATTTGAGTAAAAACACAGGGAGATATGTCAAAAATACAAACAAAAAAGTAGTTTTTTTTCTTTTCTTCCTCCAAAATTAATAAATATTAATTTATTACTTTAACTATTATTTTATTAGTTCATTTTAGGAGGACCATTTTGAGTTGAAATTTCCTCTAATGATAGAATGAATACCAGAGGTAGCTCTAATATAATAAAACCATTTACTACCCTATCAACATAGACATTTATACAGACAACAGACATTCATGACAAAGGAAATAGTTCCAGTAGGTTTAGAACAATCTCACTGTATGATGTACAGAAGCGAGAAGAAATAGTTCTACACTATGCATTCCACACATTTCGATTAAATCTATGCACATGCCCTTTGTTCCAGAAAAAACAATCCTTCTTATTAGCAAAGAGGTAGCTCTTTTACAACAATAGTCCAGAATTCTTTCACCAACCAAAAGTCCTTTCTCGGTGCTCTGCACCTCTTATTTGTAATGTCCTGGGCTCTCGAGACTAACCTCGAAACATAGCCAAATTTAGTTACATAAATCCTAAAAAAATCCGATTTGGTAGATTTGCCATGATCACAAAAACAAATCGGTCAAATACGCTAGAACATGCGTGGTGGATCAGTTTGGGAAATTTAACAGCAGGGACTCAGGACCGCTCGCTGAAAATGACAGTTAAAACCTCTCCAGTCAGTATGGAACGGTTTTCTTCATCTTCACATTGTCATACAGTGAAATCCCTTACAATCATCGATCGAGACTATATCTTCATCTAAACTGTCCATTGATGTAGCCTTTAGCCAATTTTGCAACCGCCCATCCTAGCTCGGTGAACCATAGTACCTGCAATACATAAAAAAAACATCATGAGAGATATTTCTATTCTTGAAGCAATAATATTCTGTTAATGGCGACTCTAACTAATCACCATATTTTCAATTGTAAGTTTAATGATCTGTGTCATTTATCTAAACAAAACAAAGACATGATAATTAGTGCCCCGTTAAGCAAACAAATTATTCAGTTTAAGCTTTTGGAGAAATATTTCTTAGTTTCCCCAATGGTTCACAGTAAAAAACAAAACAAAGGTTGGACGATTCATATAATCTGAAAGATGGATCAGGTCTGATATGAACCATTAGATCCTGCAACACTACTAGCTCCTTTCTGCCCTTTTTTGGCTGTTGACTTATCCAAAAATAAAAAATTAGGATTCCAATTTATCATGAACAAAAACTTTTTTTTTCCGACTCCGACTTTCTGCTTCCGCCCTTTGCGAAAAGCGAAAATCGGAAGCTGGATTTTGCAATTTTCATGAAGTTTAAATTCCAACTTTCTGCTTTCCGAATTTCCGCTTCTGCCCTTATAAATCCCTCTGAACTGTTGATTTATGTGGAATCTTTCTAATACGTTGATTTAAGCGGAAATCAGAAATTGGATTTTCAATCTTTTGCAAAGTTCAAACCTTAACTTTTCATCTTCTGCGCGCCTTTCCGCTAGCAGAAATCGAAAGATGGGTTCTCCAATTTTTACAAAGTTTAAACTTTAATTTTCTGCTTCCGTGACTTGGATTTCCGTGAAAACATTTCTGCACCATCGATCTATACGGGCGATTCTGGACCATTGATCTATGCGAAAATTGGAAATCAGAAAGTCAATTTTTTTTGAAATTAAACTTTAACTTTTTTGCCTCTGCCTTTCCGCTTCCACCCTTCTAGAAAGCGGGCTTGCCAATGTGTTCGAAATTTAAACTCAATCCTTCCGCTTCCGCATTTCCGATTCTTCCTGAGCTGTTAATCATTTCGGAAGATTTCTAAACCGTCGATCTATGCAGAAGTCAGAAATCAGGTTTGTAACCCTTTCATAAGCAAAACTTGCATCTTCCACTTCCGTGCTTCTGCCTATGCCCTTCCGCTTCCACCTTTTGCGGAAAGCGAAAATCAGAAGCCGAATCATCCAATTATTTCAAAGTTCAAACTTTAACTCTCCGACTCCGCACTTTCGCTCCCGCCATTTCTTGACTATTGGATCTATGATCGGAGCGATTCTCAGCCTTTGATATTAAATCAGAGAGGAGCATTCAAATAAGGCTTGTTTCCAAAGTCACTCCTAAGTATTTCTTACCAAAAAGACAACTCAGGCTTAGGAACATCTTTCTGTTCAAGATTCTAGGAAAGACTAGGTATGTAGGGAGAATTATCTGAGTTGGGAAACAAGGGCAAGAGTGCTATCAAAAACAAAAATGTAAGGAGGGGCCCCAAAATGCAACTTTTTTGGGGGGAAGCAGTTGTGGAAACAACAATTTGATATTGGAACAATTGTCATATAAACATGGTACTAAGTGATCGTTATAAGATTTTTTGAAATTTGTTTTCCAGTGAAAGTTACCAAAGACATGATTGAATTCAAATGTTATAGCCATGGCATTCCTACCTAGTAAAATCTAATATGAAGATGAATTATGTTTTCTTTGAAGTTTTTTAGACAAAAAATAGAGATGATAATATTTTTGAGTAATGGATTCATTGATGTTTCCCTAGTATGACTTTTGTTAAATTTTAGTGTACTAAAATACAAATCACGAGCACTATTATTGAGGGATTTCTAGACTTGAAATATCCCTAAATTTAAGGAGTTTTTGGTATGTCAAACAATATGTGAACTCGAACCAAATTTATACGCATGATATTTATATAAGTGAATTTGTAACTTGAAAACCCGAAAGCTACCATCATCAAAATACAAAATAATTGGCACACATATATAGTAATTTATGGATAAATCAGAAGCATGAATGTACTCAATCATGTTGAAATCATAGTACTTTTTCATGCCTCCCAAACATTATTTACATATATAAAACTAAAAAGGATAAAGTATCCAATTAAGGTCCCAGGTCCCTTTTGATGACACCCGCAAACCATCTTCAGGACGTGTAGTCATGCAAAAAACATGGTACTTTTAGTCATAGGATGATGCAAACAATATGGGAACCCAAACCAAATTTATAAGCATGATATTATATAAGTGAATTTGTAATTTCAGCTTTGTTTTTATATAAAGCCTCAAAACCCCCAAACCCCAAAACACTGGTATTTCCTCTTCGTTCCCCTCGTCTATATTTCTTCTTCGAGACTTTAATCACACATGCTAGTTTGAGAGGTAGCACGACACATTGTCATGCTTATGATTTAAATATGCATAGACCAGAGTTTTATCAAAAAATAATAAAAACAAACTTGAGTGTGCATATAGTAGGAACACACAGATAAGTTTTTGTAATTTTTTAAAATAAAAACTAATATTGTATAAAAAAATTCTAAAACTTATTCAATGTGTTTGATATAGTGACGCATCAATAAAATTTTGATTCTAATACGCATTTGATTGAATGCATTTAGAATTAATTTTAAAAAGTGATATTTTATCACAAAAGAGTAATGATGAAGTGTAGTGCACCTATAACTAGAATGCACTTTTATGTGATATATGTGAGTGCATTGGAGTGCCTAATACAATTTAAGAGAACCAACCAAAAACCTTCACTAAAACCTATGGTTTCCCTCCTTTGCTATAAATAGAGGAGGAATAAAAATTTTGGGGAGGTCTTGCAAATAGCTTCACTAGGACGTGTTTTCCTTGGAGTGATAAATTGAACTATCATGTTAGTGATATAATAACTAAACCATGCAATAAATAATGAATGAATGTAATAGTAAATAAGCAAACGCAATGGAATTATACCTATACTTAACTATATAGGTATGATTTGGTGGCATAGGTTTATGTTGAAATGAACTAGGAACTTACATCACAAAGGTTGATGGATTAATTTCGGCAAGATAGGGATAGAGACACTAACTCTAAAGGGAAAGATAAAGGATCAAGAAAACAAGAAAGGAAATGATGCTAGGGAGATTCTAAAAAATATAAAAGAGAATAAAGGTGACAATGTTGGCATCGTTCTACTAAAGGAACAAAGCAAAAAACAATAATTAAGATCCAACACAAGCATTATAAGTGGCATACATAGGTCCAAGGTGTGATACAATCAATGGGGTTGACATACACCAATATAGGATGTTTATGGTCACAAAATCATCATACAATATCTAAGGGCATAATGAAAGTCCGATGCAACATGTACATTATTAGAGAAAGTACGAGCATTTAAAGACACCATACATCAATCAACTACCAAGTGTGAGTAGGGGAGGTACATACATCAAATTGGATTTGAATCAAGCATAGGAGGTGACATACATTAAAAAAAGTTTATTGTGGTCATGGAGGTTCCGTATATAACAGATCAGTCAAGGTCATAGTGTGAATCCCATGCAACATACAATAATATATAGAGATAGCCATAGAGGTGACATACTTCAAACTGGGGTTGTTGCGAGTAGGGAGGAAACATACATCAACATGAAGTTGACATGAAGAGGAAACATAGGCCAACACAAGATTATCGTGAACAGGACTCATTTTCTTGATTTCGACGAGGTGTCGACAGAGGTTGTCATTTGTAACTCTGTTTACATTTAATAGAAATATCCATTTCTCGTCCATTATATGTGTAACTATGAATACTTTTATCCATGGATGTAGTTGCTTTGACTATATATTGGATTATATTTTCTAGATTAGTTTCTAACACTCAATATCTATCATGCTTGTGTATTTCATTGTTGTTGAGGATGGAATGTAGGTACAAGTGTGATTGAAATATCAATGGGGATCTTCTACAAACATTCGAAATAAGGTACGCTTCTCATCCCTTAGTGTAATACTTGTTTATATCTTTAGCATATTCGAAATGGGTCAATTTTTGGTGTCATATTGTTTATTTTGGTCCACCCCAAGCCATAGGAATTTTTCTCTGTAACAGGAACCTTGAAGGATAACATTCAACATAAGGTGTGTCTCTCTGAACCATCATCCCTATAAAAGGCTTTCATAATGGAAATGAAGGTTGAAAGTAAAAATACGGCGATTACTACTAGCACTCATACATAATGAGAGATAAGTGACAAAAAAATGACCAAAATACGCATATAAATGACCACTTTTGATTTGGCGATCGTTGGTGGATAATTTTCGGTCTCTTATCACATGACCAAAAATGTGGTCATATATAATTTGGTTATTTATAGCTTGTCATCTGGTCATTAATTTGGTTGTATATTTGGTCACTAATCTAGTCATATGTTTGGTCATTAATCTGGTCATATGTTTGGTGATAAGAGACTGAAAATTAGCCATTAAAACTATCATTTGGCCATTTATATGCGAATTTTGGTCATTTGTTTGGTCGCTTATCTCCCATTTGTTGCTCACTTATCTCTCATTTTTTGGTCACTAATTTAGTCATTTTATATGAAAATATTCATTGATTTCTATAGATAGGGTATGGAGGAATCTGTTAAGTTTTCATATGCTAGACTATATTCAATAGTATTCAATTCAGAAAAATCATAGCAACATATATAGAATCACTGATAGAAACACAATCACAAGATAGACACAACATTTATCCTGAAAAACCCTCAAGGGGAAGAAAACCCAACAAAAACTTCCTCTATATAAGATGTATAAAAGACAACCCCAAAAGCAATTGTTCTCCTCCTTGTGTTATGTCTCTCTGTCTCTCCTATGCGCTACACAAGTGAGTGAGTCTGTGTTCAAATAAGAACCACATATCCTCTATTTATACACATGTGTCAATTTGACTTTTGCACTAGACAAGTCGACCCCAATAAACTGTCTGGGCCGACTTCTCCTAGAATACTCAAAAACAATATTTTATATTATTTATTAGGGTACTAAAGACCCGACACAAGTGGAGGCTTTACCTCATGACTCTATGATGACCAAATACAATAGNCATCATTAAAATACATTTAGAATATCCTTTGAAGTTACAATATTTCAACACTCCCCATTAATGAGATGGTTATTATACTAACAACATCATCACAGACTATAGGAGAACAGAGAAACAGTTACAACAGTACATTGAGGTAATACATCTATACGTCACATGAATTTTTTCACAATCAATAACTGGAACAGTTACTCTTCATCTTCAGCATCACATGATCACTTGATCCTTTTGCAGCAATGATTTGATCTTTCGATCCTTCATAGCAGCACTTCGATCTTCTGATCCTTTGTAGTAGTACTTCGATCTTCTGATCCTTTGCAGCAGCACTTCGATCTTTTGATCCTTTGCAACAGTACTTTGATCTTCTCGATCCTTTGCAGCATCACTTTGATCCTTTCGATCATTTTGTAGTAGCACTTTGATCCTTTTGATCCTTTTGTAGCAGCACATAGATCCTTTCGATCCTTTGCGATAGCACTTTGATCCTTCTTGATCCTTTGCAGCCGCACTTCGATCTACTCGACCCTTCGCTGCTGTACTTCGATATACTTGATCCTTTTCCACCACGCTACCTGCAGTACACATGATCTATTTGTGGGATGATCAATCCCTATCACTTTAGGACATAAGTCCAAGGACAAAGCAATCCATACCTGATCCAATTGCGGGATGATCAATCCCTATCACTTTAGGAAATAAGTACAAGGATGATGCAATCCTGACATGATACAATTACGCAATGATCAATCCCTATCACTTTAGGACATAAGTCCAAGGCTGATGCAATCCTCACATGATCCAATTACGGGATGATAAATCCCTATCACTTTAGGACATAAGTCCAAGGATGATGCAATCCTCACATGATCCAATTACGGGATGATCAATCCCTATCACTTTAGGAAATAAGTCCAATGATGATGCAATCCTCACATGATCCAATTACATGATGATCAATCCCTATCACTTCAGGACATAAGTCCAAGGATGATGCAATCCTCCATTAGCATGATCCATGAAATCGATTAGCTTAATCGTCTACAACTAAATGTAGATCTTGACCACACCCAGTGCTTGTCCTATCGTCTGTGAGCACTCATTATAGACCATCCATACCACATAGTTTAGGACCACTCATAATTGAGTGTTATACTACGATATATACACTTATGCATAGGCATACTCTTCCAAGTAAGAATATAATCTGCAAGGAATATCTCGGCTGCATACATAATGTTTTTCCATCATCACTGTCATCCATCATCGATGTTAGTCTCATCATTAATCCCTCTTTCCTGGGAAGTCTCAACCTGCTCCCCCTTTGTCCGAGGAGGGTTCATGATTTGTAGTCCCATCAATTTTCCTCCTTGCGAGGAAAGTCCTTTCGAACTACACCAAGTTTGTCACGGAAATACTTGAACTTCATTCGAGAGAGAGGCTTGGTCAGTATATCAGCAACTTGCTCATCGATACTCACATACTGGAGCTTGATGGCTCCCTTTTGTACCATATCCCTTATATAAAAATATCATATTTATATATGCTTCGATTTTTCATGGAACATCAAATTTTCTGTCATTTTTATTCAACCCTGGTTGTCACAGAAAATTACTGTGGTGTCCACCTCCATGTCAAATATTCATGAAATCAGCTTCCGAAGCCATATTGCTTCACAACAAGCGGAGCAAGCTGCAATATACTCTTCTTCTGCCGTGCTGAGAGCAACACTGGACTGTTTCTTACTAAACCATGATATCATGGTGGATCCCAGACAATAACACCCACTTGAGGTACTTTTTTTGTTTGCGACACTTCCTGCCCAATCTAAATTCGTATACCCATACAAATTGTAGTCATGATCTCTCCCATAGTATAGTCCCAAATCAATTGTACCTCATCACATGCTTTGGAGCTATCAAGTGAACTCGTCTAGGTTTAACTAGATACCGACTCAATGTGTTCACAACAAAGCATATATCTGGCCTTGTGTTCATGAGATACATTAATGACCCAATAATCTGTCTAGAGTCATGTCCACTAGCTCGGATGTCTCATCAGACAACAACTTTAAGTTGGTGTCCATGGGTGTGGCCATGACTTTACCATCCAACATATCAAATCTTTTCAACATTTATACTACATACTTTCCCTGATTCAGAAACATTCCTTCTGGACTCTGCCACACTTCCAGCCCTAGGAAATAACCAAGATCTTTCATTTAAAATTCTTCGGCTAGCTTCTTCTTGCAATCCTTGATCTATTTCTCATTTCCAGCCAGAAATAGATCATCCACATCCAACAATAGTATGACTGGTCCATCATCCATAATCTTCATATAAATATTAGGATCAACTTTACTCTTGGTAAATCCCATGCTTGTCAAGAAGCTATCTATTCTGCCATACCAAGCTCTAGGAGCTTGCTTTAGTCCATACAGAGCCTTTTTCAACTTGCATACATGAGTTGCTCTATCTTCGACTTCAAATCCTTGTGGTTGTTCGATGTAAACCTCTTCCTCAATCACACCATTAAGGAAGGTTGTCTTTACATCCATTTGGTGTAAGTCCCACTTCATCATGGAAGCAAGTGCCATGATAGATCTGATGGAAGTGTACCTTGCTACTGGAGCAAATGTCTCTTCATAATAGATCCCCTCTTTCTGAGAGAATCCTCTAGCCACAAATTTTGCCTTGTACCTTTCAATACTTCCATTCGCAACATGTTTTATCTTGTAGATCTATTTCAAAGATACCACACTCTTGTTTTCTGGTTTGGGAACAATATCCCAAACATCATTTTTCATGATTGACTGGTATTCTTCCGTCATTTCTTCAACCCATTCTTTCTTCTGTGCAACTTTCTCATAGTTGTTGGGTTCTTTATCTACAAGATCACACATCAAAGCTACATAACAGGAATATGGATTTGATCTTTTGCTGGTTCTTGTGGAGCCTTCTGGTGCTCCATATCTTTCTGCTTCTTGTATGATTTCTCTTACCCAAGCAGGTTTTCTCTTTCGAGAGATATCCATAGTAGGGGGCTCCTGAGGATCTAGCATGTCATGGTCTTCTGATGCTATTATTTCAGGAGTTGGTTAAGCTTCTGTCCTTCTGGGAGGCACATCTTCTTCATGTACTTCTTCAAGCTGACACCTTCTGGATTTCTTAAGATCTACCTCTTCATCGAAAGTTACATCCCTACTAATATTGATATGGTGAAATCCTGAAATGTATATCCTAAAGGATTTGGAGACTTCACAGTGTCCTACAAATATTCCCTTCTTGCCAAAAGGATCCAATTTTGTTCTCTTCTCTTTCGGAATATGTACATATACTGGACATCCGAATATCTTGAGATGGATTACTTCAGGTTTCTTTCCAGTATACATCTCTTCAGGAGTCTTGAATCCAAAAGCACTGTGAGATAATCTATTTTGCACATATATGACCGTTCTTGCAACTTCAACCCATAAGTTCATAGGGAGGTCTTGATCATGAATCATGGTCTTTACTGCTTCCATGATAGTTCTATTCTTTCTTTCCGCAACACCATTTTGTTGGGGATTATAGGGAGTGGTTAGTTCCCTCTTGATTCCTGCCTCCTTACAGAATGCTTCAAATTCCTTTGAAGTGTATTCTCCACCATTATCTGATCTCAGTGTCTTGATTCTCTTTTCTGACTGGTTCTCTACCAAGGCTTTGAATTCCTTGAATTTCTTGAACACTTCACTTTTATTCTTCAAAAAGTGTATCCAATTCTTTCTTGAATAATCATCAATAAATGTGACATAGTATTCATATCCACTTAAGGATATGGAGGGAATAGGACCACATACATCATAATGGATTAGTTCCAACATACCTTTAGCATTTGTGTCACTTTTCAGAAAGAGATGCTTGATGTTCTTTCCCTATGCACATCCCTTGCAGGTTCCCTCATGTTCGATCTTCAGATATGGTAACACTGTTACCACTTTTCTCACATAGGGAAATTCTTTGTAGCTGATGTGAGAAAGTATCCTATGCCACAATTCACTTGAGCTGGTAGTCTCATGGACAAGGGCCGTTTCTGGGTATCCTTTGAGCTTGTACAATCCTCCTCCTTCTTCTCCAATGACTACAACATCTTCTAGTGTCTTCCCTTTGGACCACATGAGTACTTGTCCATCTATAAAAGAAACTCTATATCCTTTCTTATCTAGAGTTGATATGGAAAGTAGGTTCTTTTTCAAACCTGGTACATACAATACTTCCTTCATCTTTATGGAGGTTCCAGATTCAAGCTTGCAGCTTGATTCACCAATAGCTTTGATGGGATATTGATAGTCATCTCCCTATGATACTTTTTGGGAAGATGTATTGTCTTCAAGATTTGACAGAGTTGTCTTCTTTCCTGTCACGTGTTTAGAGGCACCACTATCAATAAGCCATGTAACTTCTCCAGGTGTTACAGACCCAAAGAGTGCAGAGAATAACACATATTCTTCTACATATTCACCTCTAGTTCTCTTTCAAGGTCTTTCTTCATCCTCATCTTCAACTAGATGAGCATCATGTCTTTTGTTGTTGTTTTTCTTTGGTGATGGACATTCTTTAGCAATTATGTCCTAACTTATGATAGTTGTAGCAATGGTAATTTGAGTAATTCTTCTTCTTCTTCTTCTTTGAAGGCTTATGATTAGTCTTCTTGAATTTTGATTGTTTTCTTTCCCTAGTATGGGTAGCTAGAGCCTGATCATCTTCTCTGAGAAGAGATTCTTTATTGGCTACTCTAGCTTCTTCTTGTATGCAATCTTCCCATACTATGTCAAACATCATACTTTCTTTTCTGGCACACAAAGTTTGGATGAATGAGTCCCAAGGTCTAGTGAGGCCATTGAGAGCAGTCATAACCAATTCATCCACATCAAGGGTATCTCCAATAGCACTTAGATTCTCTTTGATCTGGGAGATCCTTGTGAAGTAATATTGAATAGATTCTCCTTTGCTCATCTTGGCGCCCTTCATTTGAGTTCTTAGATTCATCTTTCTATTTATGTTCTTTCCTTCATACATTCTGGAAAGTGCATCATACATTTGCTTAGGTGTATTCTTAGATGACTCTTGAGGGATCAAGTGATCCTTAATGGAATCAACAATGATCCTCATTGCCTTGATTAGGTCTTGTTCATGCTTTTCTTTAGCTTCATCTTCTTTAGGTTCTGAAATCTCATTCTTGATATATTTCTCAAGACCATTCTCTCTCAGAATGAGGCCAATCCTATACTTCTAAGCCAAGAAATTTTCTAGGCCTTCCAATTTGTCCTCAAGCTTAGTGCTTGGGGCCATCTTGACCAGTAAGTTACTCAAAAATGAAATTGATCAAAATAGGAGATTGACCTTACCAGTAGATGCGCTTGGAGGAGGTGAGTTGGTTGATCCAACTACTTTTTGGATATCCCAAATATTCAGTCTTGAAATCCTACTTGCAAAGTTGCAGCACTGCAGTTTTTCTGGTTCTGTTTCACTGCAGTGTTTTTTGGTTCACTGCCAAACTAGGGTTTGGATTTCCCAGAGATCTAGTCACCCAAAAAATTCGATCTAGGGCTCAATAGATGTGCTCTGGGAGGGAACAAATTTCTATGTAAGCAGATATTCAATCCTTCAAATTTTTCAGAAACCATAATTTCTTCCAGATAGGAAGGAGGGAGAATTTCACCTTGTGAAAGCTGCTCTCATCAGGTTAACTATGATACCAAGTTAATTTTTCATATGCTAGACTAGATTCAATAGTATTCAATTCAGAAAAATCATAGCAGCATATCTAGAATCACTGATAGAAACACAATCACAATATAGACACAACATTATCCTGGGAAATCCTCAAGGGGAAGAAAACCCAATAAAAACTTCCTATGTATAAGATGTATAAAATATAACCCCAAAAGCAATTGTTCTCCTCCTTCTGTTCTCTCTCTCTCTCTCTCTCTCTCTCTCTCTCTCTCTCTCTCTCCTATGCGCTACACAAGTGAGTGAGTCTGTGTTCAAATAAGAACCACAACTCTTCTATTTATACACATGTGTCAACTTGACTTTTGCACTAGACAAGTCAACCCCAACAAACTGTCTGGGACGACTTCTCCTAGGAATACTCAAACACAGTATTTTATATTATTTATTAGTGTACTAAATACTTGACACAAGTGGAGGCTTTACCTCACGACTCTATGATGACCAAATACAATAGTAACACCCCATCGAAGGAATGATAACATCTCCCTTGGGTTACATCAATAAAATACATTTAGAATATCCTTTGAAGTTACAAGATTTCAATACTATATCTTGCCTATAAGGAAGGTGCTCTTCCATTGAGATAGTACCCTTGAAGTATTTACAATACTTGCAGAAGTACCAATCTTATTCATGTACTTCATACATCATATATAGATTATAAAAGGCAGCGAGAATAAGCAATAAAATCTACCATAGTTTGATCATGCACTCCATAAATCCAAAAATATTTAAATCATGTCAAATATACTCATCTCCTAAGTGTGGTGGATAAAAAGTCCCCGTCTAACAGAGGCAGAGTAGTTTCAATATCAAATTGCAAAAACACTTGACAACCTATATTTCAGCTAAGTGTTGCATAGATTCACAAAAATGATTTCATAATGACCAAAGAAAAATATATTAAAGGGTATTAAGATGAATATATACCTGTACACCTATACTTCCAGTTGGAGACTTCTTGTAAATAGTTGGTAACAAAAACTCGCGCAAGCATGAAGGATTGTTTTCCTGAATTCATATTTCCAATATTTCAAAAACACAAGACATAGAAGACATGGAATACCAATTTATAAACACAATAACTTTTCCAAAAGATATATTCTTCAAGGGATGATTGATGCACACTGTTGTTAAGAAGGACTTGAAATTCATGAATATGGAGGGATCCATAAGCTCCTGCAACACCATTTTATTCATCATGAGTCCCACGCACTTGAAGCCATGAAAGAGAAATGTAGAATCTAGGTAAATTGTAAATAGTATGAAAATATTTTTATATTTTCCAAAATAAGAAAAAACATTGTATGCTTCTCCTAGACTACCTGATATCGAATTCAAACATAAGTTTCCTCCTATCAATATTGCTATCAAGTTCACTAGACTTTAATCTCCTATCATAGAAATCAATTGCATGTCCAAGTATCCTCACTTGCAAAAATAAGGAAAATCTTGAAATTTTAGTTAAAATCCAAGATTATTGTTTTTCCTGTATATTTATAAAAAAGATCCTCAAACATTCTCAACTCATGTAACTGTGGTTATATATGAGATACTATTAATAAAATGCAGGAAGAGAATGAGACTAGATTGAAAATTCAAAATTGTCATAAATATCAGTGGCAAGCAGTCAGTGGTTAATATCACTTCTATGTTAGTCAACTTAGTAGAAGAATAAGTAACTTGCTATGTAATGAAAGTCCATCTCCGACCCCATCAATGTATTTCAGGAGGGACTTAAAGAAGAGAAAAATAAGGAAAACGAAGAAGTAGAGGACATGACCTAGGAAATGGCTGAGTTAAGACATCAACTTATGGAGATGTTGGAGCAGGAGCGAGAGCTTCATGATCGTATAGATCAGGAATCCTTGCACAGGATTGAGGATCCAAAGGCTCAGGTCATCTATTTCTGTAAATTTGTCATGCATATATTTCACATTGCATTTTAGACATGTTTAAACACTTTATTTCATACATTTTATTTATAACAACATTATTTATCTTATAAAATTACAGAGGGAGGAAGAAAGAAAAAAATAAATTTAATAGCTATAGAACATTGCCAAAAAGCTGAAAAGGTTGCTAAGGATGAAGCTAAGGAGATTGAACAGTTGAAGATTTCTTTGGATGTAAGCTTCCAATTCATGGAATTACTGTATATCATTATGTTATTGCATAATATATTGCATAAAACTTGTTATGATGTAGACCATTCTAATATTTGCCATTTCTTTTGTTTTTGTCTGCTTTTCTAGTTCTACTGGCCAAGAAATTGGTAAGCATTACATTTCAAAACAAGAGTGAATGACACAGCAGATCCAGATAATATCTAAACCTAAGACTTAAAGAAGAAACAAAGAGATGGATCTAATTCATTCTCTTTGCTAAAGATCAAACTATCCCTTTTCTTGTCTTGTTCATAGAGTCATATGCCTTGGTCTGCTAGAAACATTTACTTCCTATTCTTTTTTTACTTCAATCTAGGATTGATCAGCTGTGTCATGACATATTTCGAATACTATTGGTTGACCTTCATTTTGTTGATTACAGTGATTTGCAATAGAACCTGATACTATTCATTCTACTTCCCAAATTGGAGAAGAGACAGAAGGAGAAGCATAACCATTCATCACTAGAGAATGCTTTGGAAGGCACTCCATATCTTTCTCTAACCAACCTTCATTAATAAATTTTTATATGATGTGCACTTTTCTAAGTTACTAGGATACAAATACGGATCTGGATATGGATTTTCCATATTATTTTAAAACCCAGGGTTTGGATACAATGGGAAATGGAAAATACGAAAAATATAAAAATATGTTTATAACTAGAAAAGGGAATAAATTCCAAAGTTAAGAATCAAAATCATTAGGGGGAAAAACATTGGAAGTATAAATGGAAAATAGATATGATATTATCCATCGGGTTGTTGTTTAGTCGTTGGGAAAGGCACCGCCATGTAAACAATCCAACTTTAAATGACAAACTGCGAAGGGTGTAGAGCACATTGTGAGTGCATGAAGGAAGGTGTTTGACCTCTAAAAAACAAGGATTCCAATAAAAACATATACATTCCCAAAAATGAATTTAAGAGTAATATTACTAATATTACTTATCATTAATATACGTATTACTAATTTATAATATAATTGTTTAAAGGAACCCAAGTACTAAGTTCTAACCACTTTTTGGAGAAATAATAAATCATGGCACTATTAGCATTAATTTCTTTAACGAAATCATAAAATGGGATGAATTTGTAGGTCAAATTTACAAAACATACCATGGCACTAGATATATATTATAGATAGTCATTAATAGTTAGTAAAGGGTTGATTTAATGTCTCTGCAAACCCATTCTATGTATATCTGAACTTGGATATGGGGGATGAGAAAATTTACAAGGGCTGAACACATGACCACTACTATAGGTGCAAAAGGTTAAAATAGTTTATGTTATGAAATTAATCACATATGTTCCATTTCAAGTTTTGAAATTTTCCTCTATTCTTTCTAGTTTTCAATATATATTATTGCTGATCCTAACCTATCATTTCCTGTGAATTTAGGTGAAGCTTCTAATTGTACTAGATACTCGGTCCCACATCTAGGAACTTGTACAACATACCAAGTTTGGCCATCTCTCAAGGTCCAAGGATCTCCATAAGTGGGTTTTGGATTCATGGGAACCTTTAATTTTGAATAACCACAAACTTATCCCCAATGAATACATGGTTAATAGGATCAACATCTACTAGAGCCATGATCAAACCTAGATGTTGGTCAAACCATCATGAAAAAATTTGTTAACTAGGACTCTCATAGGCCCTATTGTGAAAACCAACACAAGCTTGACTAAAGATGAGCAAGCACAGAGAATGTGACGAAGAGATGGATGAGAAACATGAGGACTTGTCCACTAAACCATGAACGGCCAACAGATCCACTTTGAGAAAAATAACAATATTGAATCCATGAAACAATCTAGACTTGCAACAATTGAAAGGTGAAATACTCTTTTTAAAGCACAAGAATGACAAGGAGGAAAGTTGCAGCAACTAAGGTAAAATGCTAGCCATGCCAAGCAACAAATCCAAGAACAATCCAATCCGTGGGGTTGCATATATATATATATATAAACGATTATGTCAATTGGGTCTAGCTTGGATGGTGAAGAGAAGTTGTTATCCTCCCCACCCAAGTTCAAATTCCTCTTATGACTACTTAGTTACACTTAGGACTTCTTGTCTATGAAAATGATACTATTGTTTACAAACTATACCTTGTTTTCCCTCTTGAGCAATTTTGGGTTGGCAAAGGTACCAAGAATTTTTCTCTTACTTAATTTCTTGAGGGTGGGACAATATGTTCCAAACATTTTCACCCCAGTGGATAACATCAACTAGTTGTTGTCAATGTTTTGGGCATTTGGATAGTTTTCTGTCAGTAGGTGTTTGGTTTGAACCCCGCTAGGTGAGGTGCAATAGTTATGTCGACAATTTTTTTAAATGTACTTTTATAAAACTGGCCATCAGTAAAATTTGCTAACCTACTGCAATTTATTTAAATATTCGTATGCTAAGTATGATTAATTGCTATAAATTGAGAGAACTAATCAAGGTACTGAGGGCCATTAGATGCTGAGACAAGTTAAATAGATTCTCTAAATATGCTGTAATAAATAAAACTATATTGTCATTGGGTGGATTGTGAGCTACATTTAGGAATGACTAAATTGTACAAATCTTGGAAAAATTGTTCATCTGTAACTTAACAAAAATCATTAAGAGAATCATGTGTGGAACCAAGCTTATTTAATATACCAGGTCATGAGAAATGAACGCTATTCTAGTAATCCCCTGTTTAAACTAAAGTTGCTGATGGGAAATTGATCAAAATACAAGAGGTTGTGCACGAGTGGCTGCCCGTTATTACTTGTCAACCAATTCTTGTGTCCTACAAGGCCTCTTATTTTTATTCCTTGGCTTTTGTTTATCTCAAGGCTTAAAGCAAATGGAGGAGCAATTAATGAATTTTCAGAATAGAGAGGCTCACTTGCGAGGATAATGTTTAGAGCTGGAAAGTCAAGTAGATTTGTTACATGAAAAGCTTGGAGCTGTAGAGTAGGGAATACAGGATGGCAATGGAAACCATGTGGAGGATTTGCTTTAATATGAAGAAGAGTGTAGCTGGATAAAATCAGAGGTAGATGCTTCAAAGAAGAGTCTTTCAAACAAACTTGTGCAGCTAGAGAAGTCATTGGCTGAGAAAACTGCAATACTCTATGCTTTCCAAGAAATTTTATATAAATCTTCAATTCCCTCTACCAAGAGTAAGGGCCATGGTCCTACAGATAAAGAATTTGAGGTGACTTTGGAAAGACTAGAAGAGAACCTAAAGTGTGAGAGGCAGTTTCACACTCAACATAAGTCGACAGAAATACAAAGTTCCCTAGAGGAGGCACTTTACAAGATTGTTGTTGTCGATAATGAACCTGATTCTGCTAAAAAATAAATTGAACATATTCTATTGATTCAACATAAAATAGAGAAGCAGTTGTTAGTACATTTGAAGGACATCGATGGTAAGGAATTCTCCATCAAGAAAATACAGGATACAGTGTTGTAAAAAGAAAAATTAATAAATCTTCAAACTGAGGATCTCAGAAGTCAAGCAACCGAGAACAAAAATTTGTTGAACTTGGTTGTTGATATTGTCTCAGAGGATCAATCCCCGCAGGAAAGTTTATTGTCATCATAATCAATTATTGAAGATTTAAATTTTTAGCTTCAAAACACATAAGAATATGCATCAGTTGAGAGGAGAAGAGCAAGTTAACTTGAGGAAGATGCAAGATGCAAAACTGAAAAAACTGCAAGGTAGAATGAAATGTTGGTATAGTCACAATTAAAGTTCAATAATATACACAAGAAATTTACTTCTTTACAAGCATAACTTAATAATTCTCAGAGAAAGGAGAAAGAGGCTCTCTCTCTGGTTCAAAGTTTAAATTTGGATTTGTCAGTGGAAAAGGAGGAAGTGGTCAAATATGAAGTAAGAATGAAAAAGGTTCTTGAGCAAGTGAAGACTCAATACTAACATAGAAGGGATACACGTAAGATTCCACCATACATGTTTTTGACATATAACAGTACAAACAAATAACAGATGCCTCTAAGAAATTGTTGATGTGGCAGTGACAATATAAGACTCACATATTTCGACAATATTTAATTCTTGTAAAAAATATATTCATAGACTAAAATTTAGCATAAATATAGACAATAAATATAAATCTTGCAGTGATTGTATTGTTCACAATTATCATAATAAAGTATTTATCCCTAAAGTTAGGCCTAATGTTAAAGCATTTCCAGTTTACCTTGGTAGGGAATTAAGACCAAAAAGAGGAGGGATGCCATTTTTAAACCAACAAATATTAAAGTCTACCAGTAACTACTCAGAGTCTCCAGAAATTAGAATGTTCAAATTAATTGATTATCAAGGCAGATCCAACTGAATCCTTCCTTCAATGAGAGGATGCATGAGGGTGATGGCAATCTAATAGATTTGGAAGATTGACGACATGGGTTTGGTGGGATTCTTCCTTTAAAAACCCAATACTCAAATGGCCAGTCCAAAACCTACTACCAACCCTTCACTCCTATCTAGATATAGAACTTTTATCCTATAAAAAAAGTAAGTACATTCCCAAGGCCTACTTGAAGGTTATGCGAAGATTCAATGCGAAAAGTGGTATTTATACTGAGGATCACCTCACATTCACGACTGCACTGACGATTTTTCAGTAGAGGATGGTTATATTTTATAGGTTGTTTGATTGTTCCCTGGATGGAGAGGCCAATAAATAATTTAGGAACCTATTTTATTTCTATGCCGCCATGATTTATTGTTAGGTGTCTGGTTTATCCTTATTTCAATTGACGAAACCCAAGAATAAATTTTATTACTGAAAATCTTGTGTAATGTTATTTCACCAGTTTTCTTTAACGTCACTAGCAACCACGCTAGCAATTATCCATTTATTAAGATAACCAGGGACTCATGTATATAGGAATTGGAGCATGCAATACATACTGGCATGGGTTCATAACCCACAAACTAAAACCTAATCACCAAATGGTAAGTTGTTCTACTTATAGGTTTGTTTGTTGTACACTCAACAAATGAAGTCTGGCAATTAGATTAATTTTCAATTTGTTGTGTACTAATATTTTCATTTTCATGTAAGTTTAAATCATTAAAATACTTACAAAAATCAACTCAAAAGTGAAACTCAGTTTGCTTGATTATGATCAGTATCGTCTTAAAGCAATAATAATCCTTTCCTACTGCTTTTTTCCCATCTCCCCACCCAAATCAATAGGTACCTTGTGCTTTGACTGGATACGAAGGAATCCTTTGCTTTCTTTGACTTTGATTCCCATCCCTTTTTTTAGGAAACCTCGATAGAACAACTGACTTATAATATGAAAAAGCTTGAAGGAGTGTCTAAGCTCCCCATCGAGGTATACATTGAGGTCTAATATGTCACTCCCTATGCAAGGTCCACTACACAAGACACAAAGTGACAACGAATAAATGTGTTTTGGAGCTTTGTAGATTTGAATCTTATGTTGTTTTATGACAAAACGTTATATAGAATTTTACCTTTTATGTAGCAGGCTTAAGCTGGGAAGAATAGGGGGACTGGTGCAATCAACTATGGTTAGTTTATCATTGCAGTTATCTATTGTATAAGATGGGTTTCTTCATAAATATATTGTATAAATAAATATTGTTTGTCATTATTTCTATGTTGCTATGATTTCTTGCTAGTGTCACGTCCCCAGTTTTGACCCCGTTTGCATGATGTATATAATGTAATCAATCGTGGTGAGGAGCTCAAGGCAAAAGCCCCACCATCGATTGGGTTGTGTGTGTGTTTCGACAATGGGGATAGTTGCCGATGGTTTATCGTGCCATATGGCACATTATAATTTGACATCATGTAAATACGCACATCAAATAAAACTAAAACCACAACCAGCTACGGCAGTGCAACGTTGAATGAAAAGGGCATGGTTCCAAAGGATAAGGGGTGGGGGATGTCAAACTTTGGTTATGGGGGAAAAACCCATATGTTACCACCTTGTGTGTTTGTCACCTTTTCCTTGTTTGATTTGCCTTGTCTCACCCAACCTCTTCAACCTCTTTAATGCCTTGGTTTTGTTGTTGGGGGCAGTTATGGCTGAGTTGTTGAGGGCAATTATTGTTAGAGGAAACATGGGTAAGGAGGCAAACAACTCCATTCTTTCCCATTCCTCCATCTTCTCCACGACGCCATTCTCACCCTGTCGGTTCGTCCTTCCCACGCTGAGCGTTCTGCTGTTCATCCACGCGCAGAGGCCGCTGTCTGTTTGCTTACATAGCTGCGCTTCAACCTTCATGATGGTGGTCAGTTTCCTACTCGTGCGTAGGTTCGTGGTCTGTTCATTCCTCACGCGGAGGCCGCTGTTTGTTTTTCCTCACGTAGAGGGGCGGGAGTCTTGCTCATCCTCATGCACAAGCAGAGGATCTGCTGGATCTCACGTGGCCAGGAGGAGAGCTGCTTACCTGTGGTTATTCACATTTTCCATAGAGTGGAATTGGGTAAGTCTCCTTGGCGTTTTGTGGTCTGGTGCGGTTGCACTCACGCACAGACTGTTTGGGGTCATTTTCCCACTTGTGAGCCTTGCTCACTGATTGTGTTTTGGGGCTGTTGTCTTCCCTATGTTTTTGGTTGGCTGTGGTGTCCAATTGCATTTTGGGCTGCTATGCTTTCGTATTGAGTCGTTTTCTACAGTGGTCTGCGTCTGAGTTTCCCTGCTGTTTGGGACTGCGTATAGCTGCCATCGCTGGCACTGTGAGTTGGGGCTGTTGATGGCCACAGTCATTGGCCGAGTCTCCCATGGTTATGTCGGGAGTTCTGTTTTTTATCCACTGTGGGCTGTGGATTGTTGCCACTGTTTTTATTGAGAAATTGAGTTGCTGAAGTACCCTGGTTTGGGTGTCGTTGCTAAGTTGTTTTGGACACGTTAGGGCCAAGAAAAACTACGTGTTGCGTTGTGGGCTTGAGCTGTGCTCATATTCTGTTTGGGATTATCCCTGGTTGCCTTTGCTTCTTCACGGTGTTGTGGAGGGACTGTTTTGTTGTGGGTAGGCAGTGGTTGTCCCCTTGGACTGTGCTGGCTTGGCCGCTTGTTGAAGGTCTGTTAAACCCAGCAGTGTTTGGTTTGGCTGTTTTGTGTCCCCTCGGCTATGTGTAAGCCTACATTGACCCTTATCCTTGGAGGAATCATGCCCAGCTCGGGGGTGGCAGCGTTGCTGAGAGATTGATGAGCACGCGGGCCTATGGTTGGGTGGAACGTTGCAGTGACGTAGCTAGTTGCGGGCGAGTTCTTCATTGAAAGATAAGTGTTGCTGGTTACTTCATCTCTGCAAATTATATTGATGTTAAATGAGTTATAATGAACATGATTAATGCTGGAATGAATGTTTGCTTCTGCTGTATGATTGAAGATTTATGCATCTGTGTATGCTTGTAAGTTTTAATTTCAGCATTGATCTGGGTTGTATATCTTCATGGGGCTGTTTTCCCGGTTGCATTCGTGTTCGTCGCGTCCTCTTCGCCGGTCTAAGGGATGGGGATGTGACAGCTAGGGCCAGACTTAGATGATATTTAATATGTTCAAGCCCTACCCAACTTTAAAAATATTGTCATTGTTTCTCTAGAGTTTTTCAAGTTGCTAATTTTTTTGATATTTTCATATTCCTTAAGTCTAAGTTTCTTCTTGCCAATATTTTCTTATATTTTCCCCAATATTCCTCATAAATTTCTTTGCAGTCCCTGAAAAATATATTCCTTGAAATAATGTTCGCAGCATTGGACTACATACCCATTCAACACGAGTAAGGCTCATGTAACAAATATAAAGTAATATATTAATTATAGTTATTAATTACTAAGTGAAAGGGTGTAACCCTTCACTACACATGCTCAAGCCTATAAAGGCGAGCCTCATTGTAAAATATTATATCATATATATTATCAATATTTATTATTACTTACCAACATGTGGGATTCAGATTACCTGTGGGCATTTTACCGCTTCAGTGGTATCGGAGCCGTTCTTTTCGGCTAACCTAGGGTTTATTTTGTTTATATTGGAAGCTGGTGGCCCAATTTTAATCACCTTGGGCTTGTGACCCAAAATAGTTAAAAGAAAAATAAGAAGAGAAAAAACATCTCTAACTCCGTGGCCCAAAGGGGGAAAGTAAAAAAAGAAAAGAAAAGAAAATGTAAAAAAAAGAAAAGAAAAGAAACAAAAAGTATAAAAGAAAAGAAAGTAAAAAAAAGTAAAAGAAAAAGCCAAACCAATACATGGTTTTGCTTTCCAATTCCATTCAAAAAAATATATCCCATCTCCTTTCTCGACTTCCATTCTTATTCATCCCCATACTCCCACCTACCCTCCCTTAGGTTCAAAAACCCTAACTTTTTTTTCAAAAAGATTAAATATATTAAAACAATATTAAATTATATTAGTTTTAATATTTCAATTTTGGAAAAAAAAACTAAATATAAGCATTAATAATAATAATATTATTAATTAATTAATAATTATAATTATAAAAACAAATATTGTAATTATTATTTTAATAAAATAATAATTACTTTTGGAAAAAAGAAGAAGAAGAAGAAGAAGAAGAAGGGTATTTAACCTAATAAAAAGGTTATTTAACTTATTGATATATTGTTATTTTTATAGATATAGTTATTATTTTTAATAACTATTGGGAAAAAAAATCAAAAGTCAAAAGGAAAACAAATTACCGTGAAAGAACACTAGAAGTCGAAAATTATGGCGAATTCTAAATCAGAATTGCAGTCCCAACTACAAGTAGCGTTGGAAAAAGTAGAACATTATAAAAAAATCAATGATCGTCTACTATTTGACATGAGGAATCTGGATATTTCTAAGGGCTTCATAGAGCAGGAGAATCATTATCTAAAAAGACGTGTTGAGAGATTATCTACTCGAATTGAGGAATTACTGAGTAAAAAATATCCCAATCATAATCGACAAAGCCAAAAATCATGAAAGAGGCAGTCAAGAATAAAGAAGAAATAAAACGATTAAACAAAATCATCAAAGACAAAGATGACAACATCATGCAAATTCAGACAAAAGTAAGATGCTAGGAAACAAGAATTGTCGCCTTAAGCAACATATCGGGGAACTCTAGCAAAAAGAGGACGACACAAAAAAGGTGCACAAGTTAGAAATTACGAAAGTCAATAACACATTAACAAGTAATATTGAAGAAATATATCGATTAAGAAATCATAATAAAATATTAGTGATAAAGCTCAAGAAGTTAAAGAGTACCAAAAAGGAAGTCAACTCGAATGAAGACATCGAAGGAAAATTCCTAGAAAAGTAAGAAGAAAATCAATGCCTTCTAAATCTTAATAAAGAACTTAAGGAACAACTTAAGAAACGCAAAGGCGAAGAAAAAACACAAGAAGAAAATATTAAGAAGATTTAAAGTGAAAATAAGCAATTAGAAAACAAGTTAAAAGGTATACAGAACAAAACATCAAAGTCGTTAGAAATACTATTTATGGAAAAAAACACACTTATCGACCCAGTTCAGATCATCACTCTAGATGTCGCTCATTAGAGGAAATTTCAACTCAAAATGGGCCTCCTAGGGAAAATTAATAAAATAATAGTTAAAATAATAAAATAATATTTAATAATTTTGGAGGAAGAAAACAAAAAACTACTTTTTTGTTCGTATTTTCGACATATCTCCCTATGTTTTTACTCAAATTTCGATCGGAAGAGTTCGTTGGATGCAGAATTAAATTCTGGATCCAACGAGTACCCACTCGGCATACTTTTGATGGGCCCCGCTACCCCAAAAATAAGAAATACCTGAAAAAATGTGATGATGATGTCATTATCACGTTTTTCAGGTATTTCTTGTTTTTGGGATAGTGGGGCCAGTCAAAAGTATGACGAGTGGGTACTCGTTGACGAGCTCTTTCGATCAGAAATTGAGTAAAAGAACAGGGAGATATGTCGAAAATACAAACAAAAAAAATATTTTTTTTATGATACCTAAATTCCACATCCAACGAGCTCTTCCGATCGAAATTTGAGTAAAAAAACAGGGAGATGTGTCGAAAATACAAACAAAAAAAATAGTTTTTTTTATGATACCTATCCCCAAATTTATATTAAAAAATTGTTTAATAGGTGCTCCCTATTTGAATTTTAAAACATTTTCATTTGCTAATACATGATGACATGGAATTTGTATTATTTTTGGAATGCCCATTTTAAATTGAAATTTCCTCTAATGCCAGTAAAAACTTCCTATCGACATGCAAACCATAGCAATCAATATCTTAAGAATCATAAAAAATCTATAGAAATCACTGGTACCCATGCGCTCAATTATCGGGATGTCAGTTTACTTATAAAGTGTGATGTTCAACAAATAATCAATTTGGGGTGGATTGATCCATCCACATATCAAAAGTTATGCTCGACATACTAGTACAAAATGAGAAATTGATGACTAAAAAAATGACTAAAATCAGGCTATAAATGCTATTTTTGGGTCAGCAACTAATAGTAGCTAATTTCCACTATCTTATAGCTAGCCGTATTTCACTTAGTTATTAATATCTTGACTTATTATTTATTGATTGAGTCATTGATAGTCAATGATTTAGTCATTGATTTAGTCATGGATTTAGTCATTGATTTAGTCACTGATTGCAACAATTAATGACCAAATATACGACTAAATAAACTACTATATGATAACATATTAATGACTAAGCTAAATACAACTAAGATACGGGAAATTAGCTACTAATAGTCGTATATATGTGAATTTAATCGTTTTTGTAATCACAAATTTATGATAAGGTACAAAGGAATCGAACCACCAACCTCCTACCTATAATTAGGCAAGCGCTCTACCATTGAGCTAGTACCCTTTAAGAAGTTGTTATTGCTTGATAATGATGATATTCAAACAAATTTATGATAGATAGCAATCTACAAACTACATAATTATTACTATTACAACTTACCAATAACTAGTATTTATGATAAATTAATTCCTTAGAGTTATGTACAATTTTCCCTATCTAGCATATCCATTCATGTTACTAGAGAGAACGTAATACATATGTGATGGATGTGATACCAATTAAGTCAACCAATTTACAAAATATCTCTTGGCGCGCCTAAATATATGAGAAAAATATCATTATATGAAATCAAGCAAAGTAAGTCAAATAAGGTAAGCAAACCTTGCCATTCATAAAACAATCTATCAATGACAATATAAAAATACATGAAAGCATAAGATTTCAGACTGAGTGTTGCAAAGCATAAGCTACCATATCATCAAATTCTAGAAAATGAAACATATTTTTATAGAAGTCTGAAGGTTACAAAAATAAGCAAGCAAAATAAATTCAACACATGATATTTCAAAAAGAGTTGAATGAAATACTAAAAGCATACCCAACATTATAGTTGACACATTTTATATGAAAATCAATGTGAAACATTCAATCATGTTTGTAAGTTTATCTCTGGCCAACCTACCTTAGATATAGCCACAACTAGACTGATACAAATAATTATCAGAACCAAGGGCACTCCAGAAGTGCACCACAGGCAAAGTAATAAAGACAAGAAAAAAAATCACCACGACAAAGGTAAGATTTGAGAACAGACAAATGTTGTATGGCGGTTCTACTGTATTTGGACACACAAGTGCTATAGGAAACAACAATTAGCAAATAACCAATTAGTTAATTTCCAGTTATTATCCCTTCACTCTTTTACATGGAAAGTTGAAGAGAATGAGACAAACCCGTTCTCCCATAATTTAGCCTCCCTGTTAACATGAACTTCCTCAATCTTATTTGGTTTTGTTTGTTGACCCGTGATCAATAATTTTCTAGTGGTAATAAAAATTTAGTCTAGTGCCCATTTTATTAATAGAAGATTTGATTTTTTTATTAATATCTGCATTGTTTAGTTCTGAAGCTGGGCATTTCCACAATTCAATGCTCATTCAACATGCTAATTTTCCACTACCATCAGAGTGATATATAGAGAAAGAGAAATAATAACGGAGATGCAAAGGATCCAATTAGGCAGCATCAAACACATAAAACTTATTTGTTTAAGCAAAAAGCAATTTCCAAATAGACTGAACTATTCATTTTCTCCTGCAAGCTCTGTTGATTATTAAGATTCTTTTGATTGTGGGTACTATTTGATAATTTTTTCATAGCATGTTGTTGTGTGACAGGGTGTCTGTTGTGCACATACATATTTTTTAGGTCTGCCCATTCACAAGCTATAAAAGAAAAACATGTTTAAAGTGTTCAGGTGGTGGAATCCCTACTATCATCCACTGTTTCCCAAGTGGTAGTGAGGTGTATAAATCCCTGGAAGAAGTAACACTGAAGGCATCATAAACAACATACCCAACTCATGGTGAAAGAGGGTGATTGTTGTTGTACGGCAGTGAACAGAATAATAAATGGGTTATTAAACCCCCAATGTTGCGTAGGTTGCAAACTAAATATCCATTATCACCAAGATTAAGAATATTTGTTTTAGAGCTGCATATTCTCAGTTGCCCCTGTTTTTTATGCACCAAATGACATCTCCATATTATGTGGAATATTGTGAGAGTTCAATGAAAAACATTTTGGGATCGAAAACCAAAGGTCACGTTGATTTAAGAGAGAATCCCATAAGTTTTTGAGAAGAGATCTTGTGCATAAATAATGGAAGTCTTGGAAAAATGCATGTATTGAAGTGCTAAGTCCTAAATTTATTCAAAGGGCAATTTAATTGCATAACAAGGTTAATATCCTTGAAGTGACTAATAAAAGGGTCAAAAAGGCAAATCAATATCATATTCCTAGACCTCATTGAAGTTATTATAAGGTTCTAAGGGTATTATCGTAAAAAGGTTCTAAGAAAACGTGGTATTAAGTATACGAAAAGGTCAAATTGGTGTTATATTGTGGGACCTTTACTTTGTGTAGTTACTAGTTATCAAGCAATGATATCACTCTTAAGTTGAAATTTTCAAAGTTGGCAATGGAGTCGGAAACTAAATTCACCTCCAAGTTTGTCGATGAACACAACAACTTTCTATGTTTGCAAGGTATGATCTAAATGAGTCCATGAGCATTGCCATTGACCCTTATAATTTTTTTTGTTGATGCTAAGTTGACAAATATATTACAAATTGCATAGAAGGAAGTTAAAAAAACTCAACAACAAAAGGATATCAATGAGATTGATAATTTGGAATTAGGCGGCAATGGATATTTCCAAAAACTTAATTTCGAAGTCATAGATACCTATGAAATTGATGTAATTCATGGAAACTCTTGGAAAAAATCCACTACAACAAATCCTAGAATTAGCGTCCCATTTAAAGTCCCTTTTTAGTGTAATTTTTTTTCACATTGAGTGGTTAAACTAGACGCTAAATGGGACGCATCATGGAAAAAAACTTAAAGCGTCTCAAAAAAGTCTATTTTTTCTTCCAAGATAGCATCCTTTATTATGTCCAAAATAGCGCCTATTTTTTTGCTTCCAGAATAGCATCCAACTTTGCTTCCTAAACAACGTCAAGTTTTGCTTCCTAAACAACATCAAGGTTTGCTTCCTAAATAACGTCCGATTTTGCTTCCTAGCAAGTGTCCACTTTTGCTTTTTAAATGACATCCCATTTAGCACCATATTTGCATCCTTAATAACACCATGTTAGCATCCAAATTAGCATCGAATATTGCATCCATTTTTGCTACCACTTTAGCATCCCATTTTGCACCATGTTTTACTTCCAAATATGTGTCATTTTCGCTTCCAAATTTGCACCAATTTTTGCTTCCTCTTTTGCGTCGTGTTTTGCTACCAAAATGATGCAAAATATTTCTTCTATTGTTGCACCATATTTTGATTCCTATGTAGAGCCATGTTTTGCATCCAAAGTAACGTCTTATTTTTCTACCATATCAACGCCATAATTGGCTTCATCATTAGCTCTACGTGTTGCATCATTTTTAATGCCTAGTTTTGCATCTCATTTTTTGGTCACTAATTTAGTCATTTTTAGTAATTTTATATACGATTTTGGTATTTTTTTTTGTCACTTATCTCTAATTGTTTGGTCACTTATCTCTTATTTTTTGGTTATTAATTTAGTTGTTTTTAACCAATATTATACTATCATTAGGGCATGGAGGAATCGAACCACCAACCTCCTGCTTGTAAGGAAGACGCTCTTCCATTGAGCTAGCACCTTTTAAGAATTTGGAAACCTAACTTACAAAGTCCTCTATAAAGGTAAAAAGGATCAATGCACAACTTTGAGTAGATTGTATAAGTTGACAATATATGATCAAGTAGGTTATGAAATCCATAAACCTTTTCTAGGAATTTTGAACAAAACTCAAGAAATTGGCTTAATGGGATTGCAAAAATCACTTTGCCCTAGCAATAGTAATTGTACCACTATATGAGATCTATCAACAACAATTATATTAGTGTGGATGCCAAGGATATAGTAGATAAGCATGATCATCCTAAAGCCATGTATAAGTGGAACAATAAGGAGAATAAAAGTAGGATGATCAACCCAATAGTTTGTGCTTCACATGGATTTTATCCACCATGGGATGAGAAAATTTCCTTCTTCCATCAAGCTAATGAGTATCCAAAAGAACAAATGGATAGGATATATTGTGATGCCAATTCATAATGTTTATTCGCTTCCCATGGTGATGTTGCAGTGCTTGCACTAGGAGATCTACATGATCCCCAACAACATTGTATATAAGCATATTCATGGGGACATAGAGTATAGGATGAGGCTGTATTTTTATCTTTTTCTTTGGAAAACCAGGCATGATTTCAAACACTGGGAGAAGGAATAGAATTGGATATACTTAACAAACTACAACCATGACAGGGCATAGGACTCTACTCTATTTTCATTTTGCACATGTTGGAAATAGGTATAACTTCCTAAGGACTATGAACAACATCCATTTAAATGTGAATGCAAAACCTTCCATGTCAGAGGAATGCTCAATGGCAGTGAGCTTATTGTTTCTAACATAAAGAAACAAAGAAGCCAGAAATGGAAGCTCCAGGGGGATATACATAACATTAGAACGCAAAATCAACACCCTAAAGAAGTTCCATATAGAGTTTGCATTGTAAACAAGAAAGCATTCATAATAGAGACAAAATTGTCTGTGATCATAAAATAGGTCATATTTCACTTACCTATATCACAATGTGATTACTCTATTGGTCAAGTTTCCATTTTGGTCACTACAGAAAGATCTTGTCATGAAAAAATCCATAATCTTTAGAATCCCATTATTATCAATTGGCAGATAATAACATATTTGAAACATAAAATGCCATGTTAAAACACTTGTTTCAATAATCATATCTCATAATGAAAGAAAGACAAGAAAAAATATTGATAAAATTAAGAAATTACCTTTGATGTCCCAATGCAAAACTTGGTTGATATGACATTGCATACATTTCTTTTCCAACACAACCTGCATCATACAACATAATGTAGTGTTTGAATATAAAGAACCAGAGAAGTGTTGCATTATTGAAGACTGAACAAGAATGCCCTTCAAATTTTTTAATTATTCTTAGTTACTGAGTAAGTTCCTATGGATTTTATATTGAGGGGAGTTCAAAAAAATTGTATCGACGTGTTAAGACGAGGTGCTAGAATAAGTGACGCTCAATATTATATTAGGATCCCTGATATATTATATATTAATGTGTAATAAATATCATGAGTGTTAGTGACCAATCAAGTTAATGAATAACAGTTAGTATTGCTAGTTAGGGATGGTCATGTAGAGTAAGTAATTAAACCACAATGAAAAGATGCTAGCAAATTGTATCAATTAAATCAATTAATATGTATTTATACATCTCTTCTCTTTCATGAGTGTTCGATGTTAAAGTCCAACTTTCACTACACTAAATAGCCTCAAGGAGACAACAATGACAACTAAATATACCCTCCTTTTGAATATTAGTTTGTATTCTGGAATGTTAGTGGACCTTCTAACCCTTGCCAAAACATAGATTATGTTTGCATACTTCCATCCATACACTCACTTCTGAAGTTGTTTGTTTTGTATCTGAAATGGGATTGATCATAAAATTAGGACATAAAATAAATATATAAATAGATTATCATCTTAACAACATAATAAAGGAGAATAAACTAAAAACAAAATTGAAAGAATGGTTCATGAAGCAATGCTACAGGAATACCATAAGCAACCTAAATCGTCATCTCACGAACCTCTCATTAAGGAATTTAGAGAAATTTGAGGTCTTGGTCTCATCTAAATCAAAAAGAAATGAAAAGCAATAAAATGTGTCTTCTATATCAAAATGTTGTGCTAGGATAAATACAAACAACAAACCATTAAGAATAATGGTCAAGTCATCTCTAAATCCTAAAATTAATTCAATATGGAATGCTTACATAATGTTAATGGAAATGTCGTAATAATGTGTTGTCCTACAAAATATCATCCATCATTATGATTTGTCAAACAATGAAAATGTGTATTAGATGGAAAGAAAAATGCATATAACACAACGTGGGCCAAAAGACATACATGGAAAACCCTGTTTAATTGATAAATCATAAAACTAAATCCAGTGTTGCATCCATAGCATTAATCTAATATTGATATGGGAATTTGACTAACTTGATTGGAACAACTCTAAAGTGGTTTAATCCTTATTTCTATCCACCATACTCTGTTTACCACCACAGTGGGCAGTCTTTGTAAGACGTTGTAGAACTGTCATAAAATGGCAATTTTTTTGCAGGGCTCCTTAGAAAATGTTGAAAAAATATTCTCCACTAACAAAACTTGAACTAAGAAAACATTAATTCAAAGATGTACATACAAATAGACACACCTGCTGCTGCACTAATTGTTGGGTAGCTTGATCCTGAGACCAAGCGTAAACTTGAGGCTAATACATCCTGTAATATGGTTCCTTCAGATTAAGGTTTCTTGAATAAGTTTTCAGTATACCACCTCGATCGACACCAACACCCCACATTTTTGTTGTAGAATGTAAGTCTCATTCACTATAATACATCCCACATTCAATTGTTGTTTCAAATTGAGGTTTTAATATAATGACCATACCTGACATGGTGGCGTGCAATATGAGCAACCATATGGATCTGACCTGTCATAACCTGCCCAATGATTACATAAATAGGTTGAGACAAGACACAACCAAGTTGATACCGGTGTGAAGTTAGAGCTCCAGGTGCAGTAGTCAGCTAACTATAGATGACATCACTATAAGGGACATGTTAGACCTCCAAACCGTTTTTGTCGAAGTTAGAGCTCCAGGTGCAGTAGTCAGCTACCTATAGATGACATCACTATAAAGGACATGTTAGACCTCCAAACCGTTTTTGTCTTTATTTATTTTCCATGCTCTCTGGAGCCCACATTGGCCCAAAAATTGCCAAAGATTTACATAATACTCAGTATACCAAATATGGCAGTGATAAAGTTATGGAAGTAATTATGGAGCCGGTACATGACATTTGCAAAAGATTATAGTCAATGCAAGCCCTCAACTCTATAAAGATTATGTAAGCTATTATTCTGTAAGCTAGTCAAAGTAAGCCCTCAACTCTATTCAGTATACTTCAATTCAAGATATTGATGTTGTTCATCCTCGACTATTAACCTTGTTTGTTTCCAATTCTAGAATTTCCAAGGCAAGTACCTCTATTTTGTACTATATTTGCTACAATGAAAATGAATTTTGTACTTACTTGTAAATGAGCTTGTAAAGAAGTTAATAATGGAGTTGAATGTGCGCAAATGCACCAACTATTTCCCCATGGAGATCTCTGTTCATGCGAAACCTTCTCTCTCTACAACATGAATTCTATTTTATATATAGCTTGGGGAGGGAAACCATTCTTCCAATTTATGCGTAGTAAGAAGCAATTTCTAAACCTAAGTGAGTAGAACATATTTATTTAGATTTCTTCCATTTCTTCCAATTTATGCGTAGTAAGAAGCAATTTCTAAACCTCAGTACGGTGGAACATATTTATTTATTATTTTCCTTTGAGGAAAAACTTGCAAGTTACAAGATGCATTTGAAACATTGATATTAAAAAAATAGGCCTTAATGGTTTTAATAATTTGGAAGATTTACTAGATTTCAATTTCTTTGAAGAATTTGATTTTCTTGAATTTGATAATCAAACCATTGAATGCAAAGGATTAAGAGAACGACAACAATTTAACTTTGATTGGAAAATTGTTTGGCATTCTGGCAGAGTTGGCGTTTGAAACTTTTCACCCATTATTTGCTTTGAGCCGTTGGCATGCTAAATATTGAAGTGAATGAGCGGGTTTAACCTTCTACTGATGAGTATCCTCTTCTGGATTTGAAGGCCATGAAGTCCATAAACTATTAGACCCATCATTCGAACCAAGACATTAGAGATAAACATTAGCTACAAAATCGACCTTGTTTCTGAGAGAAGTAAAGTATAATTGTTTCTGAGAGAAGTAAAGTATAAAAAATGTTTAATTACCAGGTAGAATTAAACAATATAGACCTGATGGGTTCTCTCATAAAATTAGAGAAGACCGTTCATTAGACCAAGCATCGAAGAATATCAAGAGCAGGAGCCATTTCATTGTTAACCGAAATGTCAAAAGGGGAGAGTTGGATGCTTTACCTCAAAGCTCCACAACCTTGCTCTAACTAATCACTCATTATATTCTCTACAAAACAAACATGTGCATTGAGTGAATCTGCATACATGTGCCTCAATATAATTTGTTGAAGAGAGTAATCTCACTCGTAGTTAAGTTAGTGAGTTAAGTAACCCACGGTATTTACTCACATGTGGTATTCACCCATAGTATTGTTGTTTTCTATTTCCTATTTAATCTACTCTTAATAATTAGAAGGCAATCAAGTGCTCGTAGTGCTTCTGTTGCTTTATTCTATTCTTTCACATAGTATCAGAGCTTACGGCCTCATCCTTCCATTGTTGGGGTAATCCTTTTCACAGAGTGGAAAGCACTCTAGGGAGCTATTGCCTGCGAAGCACGGAGCTATTGCTTACCGTACTCTATTTTTTTTTTTCAGATTAGAATTTTATTTTGGAAAGCACGCTATTTTTTTTATGCTTCAGATCAAAATTTAGGTTTCGTTTTTACCCTAACCCTAAAAAAAAAGTGGATTCAGATTGCATATCTTGCATTGCGATTCCTCCCGGGCATGTATTCATATCTGAATCGTGCATTTAGATGGCCAGTTTATTTTAATATTTTTTCAGATCGCTGGTTTATTTCACATGCAACAATTTTTCAGATCTCTAGTTTTTATTCCACATTTTATCTCTGTGTGAGAATGTCGTCCGTTTTTGTATAAGAATTGAGTTATTTTTCATTGCTATTTCTATGAGGACATAGAGGCGACTTTCTCTTTCTGTGTATTATCAATTTCATGGTCGTGTTGAGGATCATCGTATTGTTGGAGCTCTCCGTGTGAAAGAAAAGAACCTGTCAACCCGTGAATTGTTGTGCAGATCCAGAGGTCGTTGAGTAACGAAGGTAATTGCTTTGAATAGCCACCGAAATAAGAATAGATCACAACGTGGAGTGAAGCTACAAAGAAGAGAAGCGCCCTCTTCCAGATTGAAAGTTTTTTTTTCCTCGGAATCGGGTAGGGCGTTCGTTACCTATAAAGGCCATCGCCTCTTTCCCACATTGAAAGAGCGGTGCCACCGCACTACTGCAAATTTGGAAAAGCAGTGAACTGCGGGGTCTTATAACAATTTCGGGCACTGCACCCCCCCACCGCCCATTCCCTTTGCACCAGGAGCGGTGCTGGTTTTTATTCAAAAAAAATCTAAGCAAGGTATTTTTTATTAAAAAAAAAACACAAGGTTAAGCAAAGTTAAAAAAAAAAAGCAAGGGCAAATATTTGTTTTTAGTCATATCCGGTGGCTAATACTAGCGTTTTGAAGCCGATCTCCGTACCTGTTCTGACCGGATATAACTATTAATTTTGGTCTATCAAAATGAAGACATTTCTGCAACTCAACAAATGTTGGGATATGGTGGAAACCTAGTTCAAAGAACATGAAGCGATTGCTCTAGACGCAATGAATAATGCCCAGAAGAATGCTCTCGAAGCTCGCCAAGACCGAGATCTCACAGCCACATGGATGATCCAAAGTTGCATTGAGGAGTCCATTTTCCCACGGATCTCCAAAGCTACCAGCGCATATCAAGCTTGGAATCTGCTTGCATCGGCCTACAAGGGAACCGATCGAGTTAAAATGGTAAGAATACAAACCCTATGCCTTCAATTTGAAAGTTTGAAGATGAAAGAGTCAGAAACTGTGGATCAGTTCATGACTAGGGTCTCGGGTATTGTGACCCAATTCCAAACCTATGGTGAACCGCTAGAACAAAATATCATTGTTCAAAAGATTCTTCGGTGTCTCACCAAGAAGTTTGCTATGGTAGTGACTACCATAGAAGAAGCAAAATATCTGTCTAAATTCACCCTAGAAGAGTTGAATAGATCTCTTCTATCTCATGAAGCGTGATTCACTCAAGAAGAAGAATCGTTGACCAATGCATTCAGCACCTAGGCTTCCCTCAACAGAGGTCGAGGCAGAGGATGATGAGGTAGAGGAAGAAGAGGCCGATGGTCTCGATCTACAGAAGTCAGAACCAGTCATAGTCATGAACTCTCAGAGCATTCAGAACACTCTCACAACTCTTAAGGTCAGAGGGGAAGAGGCAAGAGATGGACCAATAAGTCCAATGTTCAATGTAACTACTGCAAGAAGTATGGGCACTATGAACGAGAATGCAGAAAGAAGCAAGCGGACCAAAACAATAACCAGAACAATAGCAGAGCCAATGTCTCCAAAGAAGAAGAAGGCTCGTCAAAGGTGATGTTTCTGTCTTATCAAGCAATTGAAGAACACTGCAGCTCAGATCTATGGCTACAAGATAGTGGTTGTAGCAATCACATGATAGGTAACAAGTCATTATTCTCTAGTCTGGATTCCTCTGTTGTCACGAATATCAAGCTAGGAGATGACTCTCTGGTTCCAACAAAGGGAAAAGGTATTATTCCTGTACTTAGTAATCAAAATGAAAAAATGTCCATTCATGAGGTGTTTTATGTACCTCATTTGACTGTAAATTTGATCAGCATAGGTCAATTAATTTAGAATAAGTATGATGTTAGGTTTCATGATACATATTGTGCTATCTATGATAAACCTCCCAGTAAGAGACTCATAGCCAAAGTTGAAATGACCATGAATATAATATTTCCTCTTAGTCTTGGAGTGCTAACCTTCCACATCCTGTAGTTCATACAGTTTCTAGTCAAGATGAATCCTGGTTATGGCACTGTAGATTCGGTCATCTTCCCTTCAAGAGTCTCAATCTCCTGCACAAACAGTCAATGGTCAAAAGATTACCGGTTATTCATAAACAATCCAACACCTGTGAGGATTGTATCACTGGTAAACATCATAGGGACAGTTTCCCCATTTCCACATCTCGAGACAAAGAGCAACTTGAGTTAGTTCATACAGACCTCTGTGGACCCATGCAAACCCAATCTACAGGAGGAAGTTTTTATTTTCTAACCTTTATTGATGATTTTAGCAGAAAAACATGGATTTATTTTCTCAGGCACAAATCAGAGACTTTCTCCAAGTTTAAAGAGTTCAAGGCTCTCACTGAGAAAAAATATGGAAATTCCATTAAAATGCTCAGGTTAGATGGTGGAGGTGAATATGATTCACATGAGTTTTCAGACTTTTGTAAGAAGCATGGCATCTAGAGACATTTCACCACCAGATACACTCCACGGCAGAATGGAGTTGTTGAACAGAAGAACCAGACCATCATGAACATGGCCCATAGCATGCTGTCACACAAGAAGCTGTCAAATGAGTATTGGGCTGAAGCTGTTGGATGCTTAGTCTACTTGTTTAACAGATCACCCACAGTAACTGTCAAAGACAAGATTCCTAAAGAAGCATGGAGTGGCACTAAGACTAGTGTCTCACATCTCAGAATATTTGGTTCTGTTGCCTTTGCACATATACCTGATGAACTCAGAATAAAGTTAGACAAGAAAAGTGAGCGCTGCATTTTCACTGGTTATAGTGAACAACACAAGGCATACAAGCTATATAATCCTGTCACCAAGAAGCTTGTGGTGAGCAGAGACGTAAAGTTCATTGAAGACAAATGCTGGAGTGATCCTTTAGACATACAACATGAAGATCGCTCATATCAGCCAGATCTACCTATCAGACTTGCAAGATTGGAAGTACAGCAGCAAGAAGATGTAGCAGATGGTCCACCACAGAACCGAAAAACCAAAAGCTTGAGAGAGTTATATGAACAGACTCCAATTCTTGACAAGCAACTTCAGTTTGCTCTCTTCTCCAGTCAGCCCACATCTTTTAATGCAGGAATGAAGGATGCACAGTGGGTAAAATCCATGAATGAAGAGATTGATGCAATAGAGAAAAAATTGACTTGGGATCTTGTTGACATCCCTGCAAACAAAACCAGTATTGGAGTCAAATGGGTCTATAAGACCAAATTGAATGAAAAAGGAGAACTTGAAAAGAACAAGGCAAGGTTGGTTGCCAAAGGTTGTGCACAGAAGTATGGTATAGATTATGATGAAACCTTTGCTCCTGTAGCAAGTATGGATACCATCAGATCTGTACTTGCCATTGTAGCACAAAATCAATGGCCTATGTATCAAATGGATGTGAAATCTGCCTTTCTTAATGGCATTCTTGAAGAATAATTTTATGTAGACCAGCCACCTAGTTATACTGTCAAAGGTCATGAAGACAAAGTGTATAAGATGAAAAAGGCCTCGTATGGTCTAAAACAAGCTCCACAAGCTTGGTATAGTAGGGTTGACTCCTACCTCATCAACAATGGTTTCAACAGAAGCAGCAATGAGCCCACTTTGTATGTCAAAATAGAGCAAGGTAAAATATTGATGGTATGTCTTTATGTTGATGACATGATTTACACTGGTAATTTGATGCTTGAAGATTTCAGGACAGTCATGAAAAAAGAATTTGAAATGACTGATCTAGGATTGATGAAGTACTTCCTTGGCCTGGAAATCACTCAAACTGATAAAGGTATTTTTATCTGCTAGCATAAGTATTCTACTGATATTTTGCAGAGATTCAAAATGGATAAATGTAAACCAACAGAAACCCCTATAGCTCTTGGCACCAAGTTAACCAAGAATGGTAATGAACCAACAATAAACAACACACTCTATAAACAAATGGTAGGCAATTTAATGTATTTGACTGCAACTAGACCTGATTTTATGTATGATGTCAGTCTTATATCCAGATTTATGGAGTCTCCCAAAGACTCTCACTGGAACGTTGGAAAAATAATACTGAGATATGTTGCAGGCACACTTGGATATGCATTAGAGGAATTTTGAGGTCTAAAATGGGCCTCCTAAGGAAAATAATAAATTAATAGTTAAAATAATAAAATAATATTTATTAATTTTGGAGGAAAAAAGAAAAAAACTACTTTTTGTGTTCCTATTTTCGACATATCTCCCTGTGTTTTTACTCAAATTTCAAATGAGAGAGCTCATTGGATGTGAAATTTGATTCCTCATCCAACGAGTACCCACACAACATACTTTTGATGGACCCCGCTACCCCAAAAACAAGAAATAGCTGAAAAAACGTGATGATGACATCATCATCACCACATTTTTTCAGGTATTTCTTGTTTTTGGGGTAGTGGGTTCCATCAAAAGTATTCCATGTGGGTACTCATTGGATGCAGAATCAAATTCCGCATTCAACGAGCTCTCCCGATCGAAATTTGAGTAAAAACACAGGGAGATATGTCGAAAATACGAACAAAAAAGTAGTTTTTTATGACAAATATTTCAATTCAACCATTATGGTTGACTCATTTTATTGGAATTCTATTGGTTCTTGAATTCCAACTCACAAGAACTTATTGTTGGCGCGTTTTCTTATAAGGCCCATTTTAGACCAGTACACTCATACACCAGATAGTACTCTTACAGGGTACACTGACAGTGATTTTGCAAGTAGTCTTGATGATAGGAAAAGCACATCTGGTTATGCTTTCCATTTGGGTACAAATCTGATCTCTTGGGCATCTCAGAAACAACCCATTGTGAGCATGTTTTCTGCAGAAGCAGAATATGTAGCATCCACCACAGGAGCTTGCCATGCAGTTTGGCTAAGAAGATTGTTAAAAGATATGGGACACACTCCAAAAGATCCCACTTCTATTTTCTGTGATAATAGCTCTACAATACAGTTGTCTAAACATAATGTATTTCATAGAAAAAGCAAACACAATGACACTCGCTATCATTTCATTCGTGAGTTAGTCAATGAGAAACAAATTTCTTTACTATTTTGTGGCTCTAAGGAGCAGTTAGATGACATGTTCACCAAACCATTGGGAACATCTGCATTTGTATATTAGAGAGAGCACTTAGGCATAGACAGTGCTAATGAGGTACTGCCAATTGAGATTAAGGGGGTGTGTTGAAGAGATTAATCTCACTCGTAGTTAAGTTAATGAGTTAGGTAATCCACGGTATTTAATCACCTGTGGTATTCTCCCATAGTATTGTTATTTTCTATTTAATCTACTCTTAATAATGAGAAGGAAATCAACTGCCCATAGTGCTTCTGTTGCTTTATTCTATTCTTTCACATAATTAACATTTAACCAAATTACTTGGCATTTAGGCACAAACTACTCGGTATTGGGGGGTTCCACAACAGAGTTGGCTAATCTCTAGACTATTTGTATCTTTTCACGCAAGTTTGGCAGGAGTCCGACAATACGATTTGTTGTTGAAAATGAGATTTCTAGTGTTAAAATTGCAATTTTTATTGCAGAAATGGATTCAGCACCCTCGATTACCCTTGGGGCACCCGGTTTATGCAATTCCAATCACTGAAAAACTACCATTTGAGAAATTTCTACGTGATTTTGGCCAGAAAACTTGCCAGATTTTAGGTGCAAATGGTCTAAAGATTAGCCAACTCCTTTCACAACTCTAGCTGTACGGAATATGCAGCTTTTCTGCTAAATTTTGGCATGTTACATAGATCATTCTACTAAACTATCATCAAGGACACTGTTTCAGGGAAGAGGAACATCCTTGAAGCCCACAAAATCTTAACACAGGTCTCAAACTTCCATATACAAAAAAATGATCCTCGAAAAAAGAAAAACAAGTCTAACAATTACTACAATTCATCTTTATCTCTATTTTCCAATCCCATGAAATGGAGATTGAAATTGAGAATTCAAAGAAAATGATCCCCGAAAAAATAAAAACAAGTCTAACAATTACTACAATTCATCTTTATCTCTATTTGCCAATCCCATGAAATGGAGATTGAAATTGAGAATTCAAAGAAATGGGCAATGAGGATGAAGGGGGTACCTCCATTTAACCACAAAGTGAGAGGCATTGAATGAGAATCTTTCTCTGCTTCCACAAAATAGTAAAACATAGCACGACCTGCCTTTTCATCGACATTGATGTAGCCTGCATATTGCTTGAAATCAACTTTTGGCTGCATATTGTGTATACTTAAATTAAACTAGTACATATATACATCACTTGCAGTTGAAAATGTCATAAAATTCGGTACAATTGCTTGGGTTATTTGTGTAATTTTTCATCATGATTCTGTATACTTAAATTAAATGAGCACATCTGCATCTTGCAATTGAAAATGTCCCTAGAAACTGTGTGTCATAATTGTTTGATAAATAAAATTGTTTAATGTTATATAATAATAATAATAATATCTCAAATCATAATCATTTAAATATAAATAAATATTACAATTATATAATAATAATAATAATAAAATTAAAAAATACATCAATAAACATTCATAAATATCAATAAACCCTAATGTTTGGCTTTCAAAAGTGTGAGTCTCCCTAATTATTTGCTTTCAAAAGTGTGAGTCGTTTTCAATAGAAGGATCCATTTGGTCATCCTTACCCAACAAGGAACTCGATGCTCTGCATAATGAGCTGAGAACAATTATGAATGAATGGCACTGCAAGAGCACAACTAGATCAGGAAAAGGGCTTTGAAAGGTTAGAATAGAAATGCAATTTTTTAGAAACTCAAGGAACCATGATGCAACAAATTCCTGTATCTTCTGTTGCTCAGAACATACACATACATAATTGCATTCCAAATTAAATAGTCCATCCTTGTAAATAAATAACTATCATAAATCAAATATGAAATAATCTTGGAATGTATTACACCCTAGCAAATCAAAGCTGATTTAAAGACCTTGGAATCTATTAAACGTCACTCCACATTTAAGCACAAACTACATGGCATTCGGGCTTTCACAATTCTAGAGGCATTTAAGCACAAACTACTCGACATTCTGGCTTTCACAACTCTACTCAACATTTCGGCTTTCACAACTCTAGAGGCAGGGAATATGCAGCTTTGCTGCTAAATCTTGTTTAGTGTTTGCAAGTGCTAACCATCGATGCTCAAGTGATAAATGCCATGTTTGACATGTGTCTCAGTCTACAGTTGAGTTGATTGTGTGTTTTGTACTTTATCATGGACTAATTGCTATGGCTCCTCACGTAGCCGATCCTTGGTTTGACAACAACAGATAATGTTGCTTCATTGAATGTTTGATTGGCTGTACCAGTCCTTGTTTAATGCATCTTGTTAATGGAATGAGGTGTTACATGTTCTGAGGTTCACTGTTAAAAACCACCTCTGTCCTTTTAGCTGAAGCAATATTACTTGAAGAATGCTACAATTGAAATACAATTGTTATTTTCATGGTTGATTGACTTATCATCATTTATTTCTTTTCTACTATAACTTGCTATCATTTTAAGAAAAATGGAAATCAAGATGATATGGTTTTATGAAGGTAAATTTCAAAGCCTATAGGCATTCTCCCAGTGCCATTGTAAATTGAGGTCTTTCATGAAATGTATAACACAAAAGACGATTGATTATAACTTGCTATCATTTTAAGAAAAATGGAAATCAAGATGACATACTTTTATGAAAGTAAATTCCAAATCCTATAGGCCTTCTCCCAGTGCCATTGTATATTGAGGTATTTCACGAAATGTATAACACAAAAGATGATTGATTCATGCTGTTAATATTCATTTCAAATTTTGCGAGAGGAGACTTAGATATACCCTCACCATGTAATGTTATAATGGAAATGTGAGTTTTGGAGTTCATCAGAGAGGTGACAATTGAAGATATTGGCAATGTGTCTTTCTCATTATAGAGGTGGCAGTTGTGGATATTGGAAATGTGAGTTTTTGATTTTTTTTTAGAGCTGTGCCAGTTTTATATGTAGGAAATGTGATTTGGCGTTGTTGCAAATTTCCAACCTATGGGGCGGGAGAATGTTTAGTAAGGAAGGGTGGTGGCAGATGAGTATCATCCAATCAACCAAAAGCATAGGTGTTCGGTATAGAGCTCGGATAGGTGGTTTGAGCCGCCTTGAGATTAGGACCATGAATCAATTAACTCTGAGGGTGCTTAACAATTCCAATAAAATAAAATGGAACGAGCAACACCTGCTCCTGTTGGCCAATAAGAAATCAAAGGAACTTATAATGGAATCAACCAAATAAAGCAATCCTAACACAATAAAATGCCATGCAATTGGGTTCTGTTGTTTTCATAGCAGTAAGCACTGGATCTGCAGCATGTTGATTGTGTGTTTTGTACTTTTCTTGTTTCAACAGGCCTACCATGAATCGGTGTGATATTGGTGAAGATGAGACTACACAGGCTCTGAATCATCAAACGAACAAGGTGATGTAATTACAAGCGGAATAATTATTCCATTCCTAGACTTGTAAGCACTTATGAGCATAAAAACACAACAAATACTAAAAAAAAAGTGCTTTACTTCTAAGCATAGTCATAAAAACAGTCTAAACAGCCCATTGTACTTTTTTTTGAATTTAGAGTTAGCATTTTACTTTAGATTTCCATTGGCTTGCATGCCCAACACTGTGTTAATTTTCTGCATTGATTTCCATGCATTTAAGATGGTTTAGAGAGTTTTTAGCTTGCTGTTTTCTATACTTTAATCGCAATTATAAACATTTAGTGACTTGCAATCTATTATCAGTTTAAAGGCACTTCTAATCATTTAGTGACTTGCAGTTAATATCTTAGATCAAATAGGATCAAGCAAGGTGGAAGTGGCTTGATTTCTTATGTTATCTGGATTCTCTTAAGTTTTGAGTGGGAATTTTCAGGTGATAATACCAGCCATACCAGTAATCTCTGAATTTTATAAATCCTCTAAACAATCAAAAGAAAATAAAAATGATGATAATTAGAACATAATGAAACCACGGAAGAATGCAAGGTGGGCATACCTTGACATTAGCAGCATGTTGGGCGTGCCACTCGGACCAATTCTGCAAAAGTTCAGATAGTTTCTTCTTGCTTTCACTGATTAAGAAAAAGTCAAAGAGCAAACAAATTACAAAAGTAAACACAACAGAAAAATAATCAAGTAAAGAATCATGTATTGTTGTTGGATTGGATGGAATAACACTAACCTTGATAGATGGTTATAGACAACATGAACATAAGGCTGATCATCACTATATGATAAACGAGGCCATTTAAGACGTGATCTAGCTATTTAAATTGTGTCAAGAAATCATTTAAATAATATGTAAGCAGAATTGGCTTTAAAAATTGAATAAAAATCACAATGTAATCATAAGAACGCTTTCAGAATACAACTGAACTCACACTGTTCTTTATCATTAAGCTATTAAGTGTATCAAGGATTCTCTCAATTTCAGCAAATATAATAACATTTTCAGAAATTAAGATTTTAACCAAAAATAAACTGAGAAAATATGTCTGTGGCTACAAACAATGAAAATGAATGCATATATAATAAGGATATGACTTATGTCAACCTTTACACTCTCACTCTCTTCAACAAATGCGATTTCGTTCTCTTCAACTAAGCCAAATTTCACATGGTTCACTTTGTAACCCCCTGTTGCAACAATTGGGGAATGGTTAAAAGGCACAAGTTAATGTTCTGCTGTATTTTACTAATCTTGCTCTTAAGTTTTAACACCTCGATTGGTATCTTTCAAAATATCGTGGTCATACTTACTTCCATCTCCACCAACATCATTTATGTATGGATTATTCTCCCTGTCATACTGATCACTATCTTCATGCAGATCATTTTTATTGTCGCATTCTCCATGGAGGAAGTGTACAATAGTTTAAAAAAAAAAAATATGGGTTCAAAGGCCTATACCATGAGTATTTTCCTAAAACAGTGCACTATGTTCAAGGATCATTACAAAAACATAAAACGACCCAGGGAGGCATATGAAGCCGGTTAAGGCTCCTGTGTCATTAATGCTTGGTCGTTTGGCCTCCCAAAGATCTCATTAAGCACATGGGACTATTGAGTATCCCCTTTAATGCTCCAATAAACTAACAATTCCTTTCATTTTTCTCCTTCCCTCTGTTGAATAGACGAAATCAAATTAAAGGTCAAATAGATAGATTCAATAAGCCAAGAAGTGGCCATCATAATTGAACTGATCAATACATACTAAAAGAAATAAGATATCCAACTCACCCTCTCTACCTGGTCTATCTCTCGGTTCAGACATTAAGTAGGTGCCGCTTGGGTCATTTCTATATTACAAATCGTACCGGGACCGCTAGAGAGAGAAATAATGATATCAAACTAAGGAAAGGGGGTGTCGCAATTGCTCTAATACCACTATCAAACACCATGCAATGTGTCATATACGTAATGTTACATATATTCTAATATCCTCTTTATTCATTTTCTATAAAATAGAAGCCCCATCCCCCTCATCATACCCTTCTTCACTATTTGATGGCGGAATGGGTGAAAGCTCGATATAGTCTTCATAATCCATTTTGCTATTTATAGGCAATGTTAATCTACACAAACTCACAACCACGGTTTTATCAGAAAAATAAAAGAATGAAATGAACAATGATAATTAACATAACCTATTAAAATGTAATCATCTATTTATCTTTAGGCATAACTAAAAAAATATGTGCACAAATTTTTTTAAAATATCACTTCCCTCACAAGACTTTGTGACCCATAAAATAGCCCATCTTTTAGGCTTAGGAAAAATTGCAGAACGCACAAGGTATGCAGAGATTTTACACTAGAATTCCATTATCAGAAAAGCAAACAATAAAATGAACAATGATAATGAACAAAACCTCTTAGGCATTTGGCCCTACATGCATGGATAATTAAATTTTAACTATCATCATGGAAACAAATGACAAATATGTATGGACATTGGAAACAGAGATTGATATGAATAAACAGAGTTAAAAATTTGAGAGGAAATCATCTAAAGGATTAGAGGTCCAAACGAAGGATAAGCAAAAAGAGTTGCATAGTGATGATTGCCTACCTCTTCTTGTCTCACTTTCCTCTTATGATCGCTGCTCTTGCAAGAATCGTTTCTCCCGTGGGATGCAACTGCCTTTTTCAGACTTGATTTCACTTACTTTTGATATTTTTGAGCTTATGATCCACTTCCAGCCAGTGCTGAGTGCCTATATTTTTGCTCCAGCATGTTTCAGTGACTTATTATTTCTCTGTATAATGAGTTTGAAGTCTTTGCCCCATTATAAAGCTACCCCACCATTACTACCACCTATTTCCCTGGCTAGCCTTGCTCTTATGTCCGCAAAGTAAACAAGAGTTGTATCCCCTCGCCGTAAAGTCATCTTCCTACCCCAGGTATCTCGGATCCTGAGCAAAGTGTAGATAAATGAAACGAAGGTAATACCTTATGCGAAGAAAGCTCTTATTTTTGATAGCCTGACAGTCTGATAGTTAATTAATTTGGGAAGGATAGTAGTTTTGGCCCTTTAGGTAGAGTTCACCCATCGAGAAAGAAGCAACAGATCGAACATTAACAGTTACAGGCGTAGGTGAGACATAAAAAGTCAAGGTGTAGAAATAAGTTGACCACTCGCTAGTGGGAAAGACAGGAGCAACAATTGATATTGTTTATTCATTCTTCAGCAGCTTATTTTTACTATGATTCAACAGAAGTAGACTTTGCACCTTCTGGAAAGCTAAACCTTAGAGTCTCTATTTTCAGCTTGAAGTTACCTAATTTGGGAACGACCTAACTACGCCTGGTGAAAATGAGGGTGTCCTTCTGTCCACCTGTTCCTATAGGGATTGACATTTTTGGATATGGAGTACCCCATGCCATGGTCTGTCTGTTCCTATAGGGATTGAAACTTTTGGATATGGAGTACCCCATGCCATGGTCTGTCTGGTGATCATTGGGGGGAGTGGGGATAATAAAGCTTTACCCTTCACCGATTTGAATGGTTTACCCAGAGAGGCAACAACCATTCCCTAAATTACTTATGAAAACAAATCCCCAGCGGCTATGTAGAGGGAAAAAGAGCTGTAATATTATTATTAAGCTCCAAGAACGAGCAATATTAGAAAATCAAAAGGGCGGAAGCCATCAAATAAATAGAGTTTTTTTTAAATAAAAAATCATATTCATCATAAATTTTCTTCTTGAATGACGAACGTGCAGTAATCAAAGCAAGAATTGGAAAAGGAAACCCTTTGGTTCTAATTTGTTATCCTCTAAATAACAATTCACAGCCGATATAACTATAGATCTCCCTTGTCTCTCACTTGAAACTCAATTCAAACTTAACGAGATTCACCATCACCATCACGATTGAGGCCGGTAGATATTATCATCATATCCTACAGTCATCGCCATGCCTCTGTATTTGTTGTCCACCCAAAGACTTGTTGGTGGAAAGGTATGTCTGTCTGTCTGGATGCGGTCTCTTCCTAGTTAAAATAAATACTTAGAAAGAGCCGGAGCAGAGACAGAGACAAGGCAAAGAAAAAAAAACAGGTGCAGATGATCCACAACAACAATTTTGCCCTGTGAATCCATAAGCAAGAAATCCAAATTCCACAGCATCCATTCTAATCCATTCTAATTCCAAATCTTGATGAATCAATCATGGGTTTGCTTCCGCTAAAACCCTGGCGCTAAAACCCTGGTATCGAGTCTCTATTTCATAAAACATACAAACCACAAACCCTATCTAATCAAATCAGGATCTTGAAACCACAACTATCTAATCAGGATCTTGAGTTCTGAAACCTATTTAAAGATTAGCAATTTCTTCAATTTGAAATAAGCTTAACCCACCTGGGAGCCTCCTCCAATGGACAACACCATTAATGCACCTCACAACCTCCTGCAATGGATAACACCAAGAACCATGTTTTCTCGCTCTTGTAATTTCATTTCATATTTTTCTTTTTCAAATTTTTTTGGAATTTCATTTCATATTTTTTTCTTTCAACTAAGTGTTTTGGGAATTCCATTTTATCTTTTTCCCTCTCAATTAATTTTATTTATTTATTGTGTTTTAAAATTTTATGAAACAATGATGTTATAACTAGCCATTGTCTTAAAAAGGTGATTAATAGTGTCTAAATAAAAAAATAGTAAAATTAATTTTGATTAATAAATTTGAATGTTGATTTCAATGAAAAAAATAGATTCAACTTATGCAATGGACATTTTCATTTTGCAATTATGTTAATTTAACATAATTCTTACCTCATTTCTAGTTAAAATAATTAGTATAATAAAGTAAACCACATTTTATTTTTTAAATATTTATATTATGAAATTTGGTAAATAAGTAATTAGATCCTATGATTGAAAATACTCTTGATCATTAGAAATAAAAAAAATTTGTGCAATGTCATACACATTTTGGTGGTTTATTTTCTAGACATAACACAACCCTCAAGGGAAAGTTCCCTAAACCACAACAATCCTCAATAGCACTGACGGTTCACAATAAGTTAGTCACCCTTAATAATTTGTCAATGTACATCTCACTATCACCCAAAAACATTATGGGCGATCCATATAATTTGTCATAATTTTAAGGGAGGGCTCACTTCCTAAACTTTTACACTATGATTAATCAATTTTAGATAATTTTTTCTTCTTCTTTACAACTTATAACAACTTAAATTTATTTGAATGAAAATTGCTATACCTTTACAACTTATTACATCTCTAAATTTATTTGAATGCAAATTTCTATAACTTTGTGGTTTATCCACAAGTGAGGTGATTAAGCTTGTATTAACATGGAGGTTCAAATTAGTGAGTAGCTTAGAGAAGTAAGGATTTATTGGATAAAGTTTCACAAATTGTGGTGGAAACCTTAGCATGCTATAGTGTCTTTTATAGAACCAATAAACACAAGTATTTAGCTTAAATATTAATTACCCCTAATTTTTAACTCAGGTGCAATCTTGTGTCAGGACAAATTTGAAGGAAACAAAACTCAAAGGTAAACCTTTCACTACAATAGACTAAACTCCAAATTTTCAGTCGAGTAGACTTCAATCGCTATAAAAACAATCTATTTACAAAAGGTCCAACCCAAAGGACTTGCACTTTTATTAGTTTTTCCTATTAAAAATATCTCAAAATAAATTTTTTCTTTTAAATAATCATATTCCAAATAAAAAATCTATTATTCTTTGAAAAGACCTTGTCATAGATATAATCATTTCATAAAAAAAATTTTCACACAAATTTTTTAACATTTTTCATCAATAACACCAACCACCATTATATTTAGATTTAATTTTAAAATTATTAATTACTAACAACAACAAAGGTTTTTCACATACATAATTTCTAAATAAAAATTCACACAAATCTAATATAGTATGATTTTAAAAATTTCTTTTTTTTTTATAAATAAATTTAAACAAAAAAAATTAAGTTTTTATAAAATATCAATTCTTATATCAAATAGTTACTCTTACTTTCACTAATTTATCAATCCTAAGACATGGAGTTTTCCATATGATTGAAAAAATAAATAGTTTCTTTTCATCATTTTTATAAAAAATAAAATTTATAATATCAACTCAAAAAAATACATAACTTCTTCCAACTATTTTATAAATTATAAAATATCAATTCAAATAAATACATAACCTATTTCCATCCTTTTATGAATAATAAAATATCAATTAGATTTCATATATTCCTCGGTGCTTAAGTAAAATTTCAATGTAATTAGTATCAAAGTTGCTTGGTATTTACCTCTTAAATTAAGTGAAATTAATAAAATTGAGTTAAATATTCTTTAATTTAAAGTTAAAAAAATAAAGTGATTGATTTTGTTACATGAATACTAAGTATCTTAATAGAGGTTAACCAATAAATCAATTATCTGTTGGAAATGTCGTGACCTAATTATTAGTATAATTTAATTTTATAGTATATTGGTAATTGTATAAATGATCTTAAAATAACTTTATATTGTGTTGATGTTTTAAATTTTTAATGTTGTTAATATAACATTTATAATAATAATTTAATTTTTAAATGATGATCTAACTAAATATTGAATGACCATAACTAAAATGTGAATTGCTTTGTAGATTTTTTTGTGATATAAATAATCATTATCAAATGCACAAATTTACAAAAATAAACATAAAATTCATTAACATTGAATTATTCTACTATAATATAGATTAGCGGAGCGGAATATGTGCACACCCCTAAAGTGAGTAAAAGCATATAATTTTTGTGAAGTTCCTCTCAGTGAGGAGGTGTAGTTTGAGGGGTATTGTCATGTCAATCATATAAATTCTTCGCCTTCCCTTATGATCAAGTTGTGGTTGAAACTGGATGTTTCCATGGGACCATGTTGTTAACCACTTGGTATTGCTAGTTGGTTCACATGAAAATAAACATTGGGAAAAATCCTAAGCCTCAATAGAGTAAAATCCTTAAGATGCCTAGGAGGATGTCTAAGGGATCAATCCACTCAATACCAACCAAACATCATAGGGAAGATCAAGGATTAGGCTCTTCCATACGATTAAAGCCTCAATTTCACTATCTTACATCATCAATGCTAATAAGTATGGACCCTCCAACAAAAACTAGAAGGTTGGGGCATATGTTGTCTCCAACCTCTATGTGTGGGAGGGTTCTTTGTTTCCTCCACTAGCCTCTATTTGATTTGGAAGCAATCCCACAATGCCTCCCCTTATGAAATGGCCTAATAAGAAGAATAAATGGTTATCATGACCACTTATGTAAGCTAAAATGAAATATTGGAGCAATGGACTTTTCAATATTGGCTAATGTAGCATAAACCTAGCTAAACCTCCCATTATGAAATGAACACTTCGAGAGGAAAATTGGGCATCATGATGCCGAGCAAACTCAAAAATGGTGAATGGAAGCAAGATGCTTCTCAAAATTTGGCATAGCATTAGAAACATAACCTTAGCAATGTAAAATCAACACAAGAAATATTATGGAAATAAAAGGAGGAGGACTTCATTATATATTTTCATGGAGGTAGAATGGAGGGAAGTGGAGCTTTGGATCAAATCGCAACCCATGCCTCACCCACGTGTTCACATTCAACTCAAGGATAGCCTTAGGATTGCAATTCAATGAGGAGGTTTGTATGGTATGGGGTTTGCTTCACCAACCAAGCTCTCGAGAAACCCTTCCATTCAATGAGATGTAGACTTACATATATCACATGATTACATGCAACACGACTATCGAAGGAATCTCACATGGTCGTGTGCTTAATAAGGAGGAATTTAAGTGATTTATTTAATGGTCAAATTGAGGGTTGGCATGGATTTTGATATGTAGTTGTCCCAACCTCGATGGTTTTGATTTTAATGGGTGTAGTTAACGTTGATATATAATGTATTCAGTGAAAGTTCCTTAGGTGTTCTAAGTAAATAAAAGTAATGTGATAACAAATCAGGTGAGACATAGCACAACATCAAGCATATAAAGATAACAAGTGAAGAGTTGTGACTTCTCTAAGTTGTCTTACACGACATTTAACAAGCCTTTAGAGTCAAGGTGGATGCTTATTGGCATGCATGGGAAACATATTGTTGCAACAAAACAAACTCGTTACATTACACTTGAAGTCCTTTTAGGCACAATATTGAATTATTCTATTTGATATTATGAGTTGCTTTTGTTGGTACACTTTGTAGTGTAGGGACTTAGTTATCACATAAGCCCTTTATAGAAAATTTTTAACCTACAAAATAAATATGGTGGCCATATCAAGATTCGTAACACTAAGGATGGTTGTTATGAACAAAGATTTAAATTAAGGGTCTAAGTCTTTACCAATTCCAATTAGATGCCATTAGGGTATATCAAATGTTGTTGGGGACACTCAAATTCCATTAGAGCAATTTATGTGGAATTAAGGTAATTTACCCCTCATTAGGATTAATCAAGATCCAAAAGTGTCATGATTACGATCATTTACATGCCACTATGATAACTCAAGATCCAAAAGCATTATCATGTGAATCATAATCATTGACGTTGACATTGACATTGATATATTAGACGTTATGTTGGATGTTTTATGAACAAAATTCCTAGCTCTAAACCTAGTGCAATTCCTAACACGTTTCCTTTCGAAATTTCTGGCATTATTCCAGGCGATATACCTACTCTATACCTGAAGTTATGTTGGATGTTTTCTAGGCGCAATTCCTGGCTCTATACTTGGTGTTATGTTGGATGTTTTTCTTGTCGAAATTCATGGCGCAATTCCTGTTGCTAACCCTGGATCAATATATAGTGCTATGTTATTCAAGATGTTTTTTTGGAGGCTATTCTGGGTGTTATATGAGATTTTTTTTGGACGCTAATTGGGACATTAATTGGGATGCTAATTGGGATGCTAATTGGGATGGCAATTGTGATGCTAATTGGGAGGTTAATTGAGATGTTAATTATCGTCCAAAATAGCACCAAATTTTAAAAAGGGACGCTAATTGGGATGCTAAATGGGACACTAATGGGGACGCTAATTGGGAGGCTATTTGGGACGCTAATTGGGAAGCTATTTGGGACGCTAATTGGGATGCCAATTGGGATGCTAATTAGTGTCCAAAATAGCGCCAACGTTTAAAAAGAGATGCAAATAATGCCATTAAAAGTGCCATCCCATGGAAAAGCGTCCATTTTGTCCAAAAAATGATGAAAAATACACTAAAAGTGATAGTGGACACTAAAAGGAAGCTAAAAGAGATGCTAATCACAGGTTTTTGTTGTAGTGATCTCTTGGTACTTTTACCATGAATTTGGATAAAAATACATATAGTTTCAGCAGGAAAACAAAAAAATAACGTTGCAAGGCCTTAATTTAGGATTTTCTCTCTTGGCCAACTCAGATAAGCATTAACAAGAAAACTATGAGGATTTAGAAGAGAAATTAAGAAATTTTAACAAAGTATTCGTCGACAGACATGAAGAAATTATTTAAACCAAAATGAAATTAAATTGCCAAGATGCAAAAGTCCACCAATTTCAACAACAAATAAAAGAGATACAACAATAGAGTCGCATCATAAAAGAATCTCACATGAAAGAGGCTAAAATAACTAGTAAAGACCTATCTAACAACAATCAAGAAATTTCTTATCTGAGAAATCATAATAAAAATCTACTTGTAGAAGTCAAGAAGTTAACGAATGAGAAGAAGATGCAACAAAAAATGGAGAAGAAACTCATTGTCAAAGAACCTGAATCGATCTAGTTGAATTAGAAAAAAATTTTAAGGTGAAAATTTAAACAATGAATAAGGAAACCTTTGCCAATTCAATCAAAGTGGAAAAACTGAAAGTTGTTATGATAAACTTGTATCTCAGCTAAATGACGTCGACACACCATTGAAGATCAAAACACCAGTCCCAGGATTCAATATTATGAAAGGAAGCTAAACTATAAGAGCATATCATCACCTTAATCATCCAGTCCAACATTCATCCATAAATAATTGTTTTCAATATTCAAAACATGATCGTCAATGAATTTATTCCAACGGTCCAGAATTCAACTTAATCCAAATATATGCTAGTGATTACAAGCAAGCTATTCCAAATATGTATTGACATGTAACTCCTATCAAAGTTGACCTCGCAAGGATAGATTCTTTTGTGTTTTGATAATATTGTTCAAGGCTTTGATGGTTTTTTCATCTTGTCTCTTCAACTGCTTTGAGGATGCAACATCTCAAGGAGGGGTGACTTGTAATATACATAGGGTGTATTACTATTATTCATTTATGTAACAATAGTCATGCATCATAATTTAATGTGTTCTAATAATGATAAGTCATCCTTTGTCCCAAAAGGTATGAGTTATCCCCTCAATGTCTATTTATGTGCATACAATTGTAATTCAACCACATAAATCCCATATTAATATTCATATTAATAAATATTAATTATTTTAATATGGATTTCACTGGGTATCTCTTTCATGAATGAGTTCATGAAATGAACCATGAGGTTCACTTCAGATTGTATGTTTCACTTATATTGGGTTCTAGGAGATAGACAATAGCCTAATCATGTTATGCTGCTTTGTTTATGAAAGTACCTGACTTTCATTGATAAATGGTAGTAAACAAAATAGAAATAAACACGAAGCCTACATATCTTCTTCAAGGAGTAATTTTTTGCATCCTTGGGTTACAAAATGACTGAGTTCTACCAGGCTACAAGCTGATGGAATAACCCCGATAGTATGTGTTATTTTGTGTTTGTACAGATTGAAAGTTTTGTTCAATGTTAGATACACAAGACAATTATATAATAAAATAATAGATTGCAGGATATGAATTTCCTTCATTCAAAGCCAAAAGCATAAAAGAAATGAGTAACATACAATAAATATTTGAGTCATGGGGATGTAAGTACTCCTGGTCACGATCCAGAACTAAAAAAAATCGTAAATATACAAAATATATGGTTGTGGACTTGTAAATACCCTGTATTTAGAGCCAAAAGAATAAGAAATATGAGTATAAAACATACCTTGTATTTAGAGCCAAAACTATAAGAAGAGATATGAGTATACAAAAGAATAATGGGATTGTGGTCATATGAATGCTTCTTATCCGAAGGAAATCTATGATGTTTCCCTATAGTCTGGTGGCCAATTAGGGTAAAATATATTACATGTTGAAATTTACCCAGGAGTTGTTCCCTACTATCCTATGTTGTTGCTTGTGCTTGCTTGAACCTTTTCTAGAGACTATTGACCTACATCATTTAAGCTCTTGCTCTTGACAGAGCTCTGTTTAATCTTTTTTGGAAGAGAATTTGAGTGGTTCATTATTTTTGGATTTAGTTCTAGGAACACAAATAAAGCACACATTATTTCTGGATTTAGTTCCCTTTCAAAAAATATATTTTCCCTTTTTCTTTATCTCCTCAATTGTAATTAGTCAAAGTATAGAACACACCTTAAATAATAACTAGCTAAAAAACAACAATACATAGATCCTAACATGGTCTCTTAAAATATTGAAAAGTTGAGAACATGTATTGTACCGTCTGTAAGGTATGGGTTTCTATTAGTAATGGGAAAAAGTACATGCTTAAACTGTGTTAAGTATGCTGCAGCTGTACCATCCCTGGATTCTTTCACCTTTGCTCTTGCTGTAAACAAGGTCAACAAATAGAGAAACTTGAGATTTCATACTTTGAAGGTTGGATTTAAATTTTGAGTTAAGAGTTGGTTGTCTTAATTAAGAATCAAATAGCTAACATGGACTAGGAAAGAATGCAATGTTAGTGCAGAATATCGCTGAAGACAGGTCCAATTAACTTGGAGAAGCACAACAGGTTTAAGATTGCTTCTGTGTAATTGTACAAATTTGTCACAGGAGAATTCTAAAACAACTAAATGCCTAGACACAAAAACAAATTCTTCAAGTCGAACTGAGCAACAAATAATTAAATTATCAAGAAAAAAGGACATCTTGAAGAAGCACTGATGTTCCTACAGTTTATCATGTAACCGGTAACTACTATCTTCTAAATATGCCATACTTAAATCTGCTGCTGTCTTCACACATATTTGAAACTAATTAAATTCAACTAGATCTTAAATCAGATAACAATGCCTGAGATTTTAGAAAATGACAAGTCCTGGTCACTACAATCTGAATTATTCAGCACCAGAGTCCACAAAGATGGCTTGTTCCTCATATATGATAGGAGGTCTTTTGATTATTCTAATATACAACTATGCTTGTTAGTCCTACTTTTTGCAGGCGATGTTACACTTTTGAGTCATTTGCAATGGCATTTTTGTAGTTACCGCTGTCCTATTTGCTTGGAATCTCCTTACTCTCTCACTCATACTATTGTAGCTGCCTTCACTTGGCATGTGTAGTTGCTTGGAATTAGAATCGACCTTCAAATAACCACCTTCACCAAATTTGGATGGAATTGACCTTCACTCTACTTGCTTGGAATCGGTCTGATTTCCCTTTGCAAAGAGGTGGTTGTACTGTGAACTGTAAAGTTTGAACGTTTCAATTGTAGCTACCAACAAGATTGAAACAATGAATTGGAACTTGGTGTATTGAAATGGACACTTGTTCCCCCATTCCAGAAACCAGTGCAACATTTTCCTAGAATCTGTGCAAAATAACTAACCTCCTACCAATTTACTTTACTAGTCCTAGAATAGGGGAAAGCCATATCATCTATGATACCACAAGGACATATACTAGATCATATCAGATAAGGTAAGACAATTTTATAAATTTCCAACAAATTACCATAAATATTGATCTTTTTTAGGATTTCATATGGGTGCAGGTAAGGGGGTGATGCTACATATTTCTAGGGATTAAAATATGTCACATATATTAACGATTCTACAACAAGTACATTTGTGAGATCAAGGAAGGATACCCATAATTACATATACCACTCTCAAATTGATTAAGTCCTATCACATTATATGGAACCCTAAGTTGGTTAAGGTGGTTCAACCATCCAACTCCTAAACTCAACATTATAATATTTCATTTGTCACTTGTCAATAATACAATGAGAATATTACACTTACATTTTCGTATTATATTCTAAGTTCTAACACCCCCCATTAACAGGAAAATGCCATTTTCAACTTATTTATCTTGTAACACAAGTCTCAAGACTTTTACAATTCTAGTATTTTGTAAAGGAGAATCACAACTAAAAAGTATGAAATATACTACATATGGGTAAAATACCATCCAGTGGGTCTCTTGGGTAACAAATCATGGTGCTTGCTGCTTTTCCAAAAGAACACCTAGTCACGTGATGTGTCATCAACAACAACTGTTTCTTTAAACTCTTCACTGATGCTTTGTTTGATTGTGATCACCCTCTTGTCGAATACAGAAGACTCATTGTTCATTAGACAATTACAATATAATGTGCATCCCTCATGGAAGTATTCTATTAGACTAAATGTTTTCTTAAGAGTTAAATTGGTCTGACAAAGGAATCAAGGCCAGTTAATTCAACATACCCTTAATGGGGCCACATCAATTATCTTTTCTCCTATCCAGGAGAATGGAGAAATTTTTATGTCTGGTTTCATTTTCCTTGTATCAAAATTTTCTATTGTATTAATGTTGGAATGGCTAGTACCAGAAAGGACAACAACCACCATCGAGCCATTATCAAGTTCAATATTTCAATACTTGAAGATTGTCACCCTAAAAAACTTACATATAGTTCTCAAATTTTAACTGCCATACTTTTTTTTGAAAAGGCCCATGCATCCCTTGGCCATTTCCAAACTTTTGTTTTCATCACATAATTTTTGAATTTATAAAAATTATATTTCTTCCATAAATACCAACATTTTCACAGTGTTTAGGCATGATTCAATAATTTTATTCTCTTTTTGTGACTTACCATGTTTTTTCTCCCCAATGGAAGTTGTTCCATTAGATAATAAACTAAGGCCTGACAAAGCATTAGCAAGCTCTGTGGATTCAACCAAGATGAGCAAGATGAGCCCCGAAAAGTCACTTTAAAATCAAATTTTTGCTCTGCCTGCAATGTTTTTGAAGAAATTTGGCATCAAATGCGAGTCTACTGATTTTTTCTACAGCGGTTGTTGAAGCATTACACACTGGCATGAAATAGTTAAGTAAGGTAATTGATTCTATCCAAAGACACTGTTGAGCAAAGTAGATTATTTTTTCCTTTGACCATGGTTAAAACAGGAAAATAAAGATTAGAATTCCCCAACAAAATATGTTATTTATCCAAAAAGCAGGTCAAATTTTTTCAATATTATCAGTTTGCGTAGACAAAACTTGCAAGACTCTATTTCCCTTTAATACAACATTTTTTGTGCTTAATCATCCCTGCATGCTGCTAGGAGTTGTTCATGGACTACTTAAAATGCCACTTGCTAGAAATTTAGGAACAACTTGCTAGAAATTTGGGAAAAACTTGGTAGAATCA
>LPNX010033703.1:636107-658927 GCA_001517045.1 Pseudotsuga menziesii
AATACTGTTAACTAGAGTTGAAGCAGAAGGGAAGCTACAAGAATAAGTCATGGGAATCCTCTTGGGGAGTCATTGACACCAAGAAATGTTTTTTACAGTCAACCAAGGAGCAGCTTAAGCACATAGACATCAGATTTGTTATCTCAACCATAAATCTACTTAATGGACACATTAACCTACTGTTACAACCATCTAAAGGAAGCATTTGATACAAAGTTAATCTATTGTTCTGAAGGGGTTTTCTCAATCCAGGAGTCGCACTCATTGTTCTTTTTGGTTTCATTAGTCAATACATTGTATCCACAGCTCAAGGAAACACGTTGAAAGGGATGTCCACTCATCCCAAAGCCTGTAAGTTACGAAGAATATCAGATCATAAATTTAAGAAAAGTCAGTGTTCTTTGGCTTTAGTTGGCATTGCATTCTCATTGTTAGTTTTTACAAATATTGTCCAATTAAATATCAGTCCTTTCCACTTTGGTTGGTGAGTTATGATGATTTTTTATGGAGATGTTCAATGTATTGGTTGATGAGTTATATTCAGCATTACATGAGAAAATTATGTTCATATAATCAATAGCATAAACACCTTTAAACACAAATACTAGACCCTACCATAAACACAACAATAAATAGTAGTGGGTTCCACATTCAGTTAGTAAAACAAGATGGATCTACAATAGTATTGAGTTCATGCAAAATATAGATTTATTCATATCAGTGCATTCAGTGTTTATATAACTGGGAAGGTAAGCTACAGTCGATTGCGTGTGAAGTGTTTGCTAAAAGTTCTCAACCAAAATATGTCACTAGAAGCACTTAAATAGATTATTCATCAACAACAATCTATTGTCTATATTCAAAGGTGTTGAACTAAAGGACCCAACCCATATTTCTAGGTAACTTGGGAAAAATTTAGCCCAGTTTGGGATGGGGATATTACAGTAAAACTAATACAGATTAAACAAAGTTGGTTTTTGGAGAAAGAATTTTGGCATGTCTATAGAGAGTATAACAAAGAAGCAAACAAAATTATAACTTTAATCACACTTGTTTCTCAAAGAACCATCTTTGTTATAATGCTGGGTTCCTACGAGCTTCTTTAAATGCTTCTGTAATGAGACTGAGTACATTGCAACCACAAAATCATGTTGAAGAAGCAAGCATAGATTTATACATATATAATAATACCACCAATAATACAAAAATAGTTGGAATTGTAGAATAAGTCTCATACATATTAATTTGCAAAAGTCGAATGCATACCGTCTCCAAAGTTCAAACCAATTATAAGGTCATGGCCATCTTTTGCATCAGGATCAAAGGCATGGCATACTGGGTTGGAACTACTGAAATGAATTTCTTTGATAGGATCCTGTGAAAATGATAACCAACACCGGAATTCAGACAGACTACTCCATTGAAACTTTTACAAAAAGGCGGAAAAAGTTCATATACAATTATTATTCTCTTTCCTATAGGTGAAGTACAAAGAAATATGTTGAAGATGGCACACCTTGTCATGAGAATTGAAATCACTGATAAAAAGAGTGTCTCCAACATTAAAAATTAGAATACCACACAGGTTCAAATACCACTCATGTTCAAATCCCACTTTATGAGGTGCTTGGCATTGATCCCAAATAATCCAGTTTACTTGGGTACCAATCTTCGAATGAGGGGAAACATCGTTGAACTTACCTAGGTACCATTCTTGGAGAATGATGCAAAGCTCAGATTGAGAAGTACTGAAGTGCATTACATGGAAATTATTGTAAAAAGGAAAAAAGAAAAAAAGCATGTGGTGTTATTAGTTGGGATTTGGTGTAATTTTTTTTAAATGGGAAACAATTCCTTCTGAGACTGGAATAGAAATCTTCTAGTACTTATAATATGGTGAATATGTGACTGTTTCCTCTTCTTGATGTCAGTGGATCGTATGGGTAACATGAGTTACAGGAATTTCCTCAATCTGTGAACACTGGATCAATACTATCTATCACTATCAATGGTTGGATTTCACCACGTGTTCATAGAATACCAACATCATACCATTGCGTGACGGAACTATTCTAATAGGAATTCCACAGAAAAGGACTTGGCACCATATTTTGACTGCAACCAAGAAAAAGCGAAATGAATCATCTAACTATTTACCATAGAACTTTAAAATGAGGCCTGATTTTAGCCTAAAATGGTAAAAAAAATTCTCAATATCTTTAAGAGTTCTTGAATCTAGAAAACAACTGCAAATTCAAATAATGCAAATGTAATATATGTTTTCATCTAGAAATAGTTTTCTAGAGCGCAATAACTTCAACAAAAGGTACATTTCCAGATCTTGTAAACATCTTCCAGGAGAGAATGAATGGATGTATTGAGAGGGAATTTGAGAAATAGGTACCATTTTTGAGCATTTTGATAAGAGAAAGCAAAGAAATGTAAACCTGCTAAGATGAATCGAGTATAGGGCCATCGGTAGCAGGCAGTCCCATGCCCCCTTCCCTTGATCACTAATAAATCCCAGCCTCACTTGCTCTGTAGGTGTTGTCATCATTTTCTGCAACAACAGAATTATTAGACATAATACATGACAATGATGAGTTTCTATCATAGTTAACAAGTTGAGAGAAAATACACATTGAAAAAAGGGACAAGACGCAATACCTGCTCTAATAACAAGCGACTATCCATAGATCCTTCCCCAACATTAAAGGTTTCTTATATTTTTCTCTGATGATCATTTGCATTACTCTGAGGTAATGAGAAGAATGAACCAACCCAAAGTGAAAATGCATAAATAAAAAAATTGTAGTTGTTTATCAAAGATCAAGAAGTTTCCTTCAAATCCTTACGTAGAAAACCATAATTTTTTATAGTAAGAAACATATGATAAACACATATGTACAAAGTCCTTCAATTCTAGTACACCATGTTATTAGAAAGAAAAAAATTAACCATTCCCATTTGAGAAGCATGGTAAACGACTAATTCACTAAATGGATGTAACCTCCTTAGACGACCAAATCCTAGTGGTTAGTCCATATGAAGGAATTGAATACCTTGTGGGGCCAAAGTAATTATTATTGCCTCTAAGACAAAACTCACATTTTCAACAAAGATTCTTATTTGGTTAAGGAAGGTTGCATTGTTTTATCTAGGGACAATCTGGACCAAAAATCAAGTTTCCCCCACTACAGAGAATGGATTCCACTGTCCACATGCTGAAAAGTTGGTCCTCAGTCAGAGGGGAAATGTATTTTAGAAACACCAAAGTATTAAATTTTTTTTTTGCAGAAAGAAAAATGGCAATAAACAATTGTAAATATTGTAAATTGAAAAATTATAGGATGTGGCAATTTTGTATAGGTTTTGGAAAATTAAAATAAATCATTGATTGGACATCATAAATACAACAAACATGTAAAGTTCATTGGAATAAACAACAATAAACATTACCCTTGATCCATGGTTAGAATTTATCAACGTTTTAGTAAAATTACACAATGTTATCATAGGGATTCTTTCACTGTCAACATGAAGTTTCAATGTTTTAGCTTTTATCCCTAGTTGAAGGGATCTAACTTTTACAAAATGAAATTTCAGACTTGAAGAATAGGAAAATTGAGATCCTTGTTCAGCAAGATAATTTTAATGAGAAAACTATATCTCATCAATAGTACATTCATAATCAAATTGCTAAACATAGCTCATGATTATAGGTTGTTAAATGGAACAAGGTATCACCTCTTGTTGAATTGGATGTGCAAAAAAAAATCGAAGAGAAATCCAGACATTTCAAGGAAATTAGCCTCAAATGGTGTCCCTTTCTCCTTTGATCCCTTATAGACTGGTCAAGTGTTTCTCCATGATACTCTTGAACTGAAACATATTAATTTGGACACAACTTGGGTGACATCAAATTCTAGGTCTATCACTTCCAATTTCTCTGGGCTAAAAAGAGGCTCTTGTTGCTCCCTAACAAGATATATCTAGACAAGGTTATTACAAGGCTCCAATTTGAGTTTAAGCATGATCAAGCACAAGTAGTGGCCACTAAAGAGGACAACAAATAGGCGGTTATTCAATACTTCAAGGCAGTGATTTGTGCTTCTTCACCTTTGGGGTTGTCATACCCAAGGCAATGATTTGTGCTTCTCCACCTTTGGGGTTGTCACACCCTTGGATGGATAAATGATGACTTTCACGTTTTGGTCATTTCCATGTGCTTTTCAATATGTTAATTTTGAGCATGATCTTTTTTTTCTCAGAAAGACACATGAAATCCATGAAATAATGCTTCCGTTAACTCTAGATACCATGAAGACTTGACTTTTAAAAAGACAAACTAAGATATGTGGGTGTCTATGGATCTAGGGGAGTTGGTATAAAAATTCCAATCCCTAGGTGACTACTGTCCGTATGTTCTCAATCAAACAAGATGTTATTTTTTTCATAGCACAAATCACACAATAGCTAGAAAGTAAATAACAGATGTTTAAAACAATTACACACATAGGGAATTTCTCCTTCAAATCAGCTTATTATTCACTTAATCAAAGCTTACATTTTCTAGGGATAAACTCTTATACATAAAAAATCCCATTAAATATATGAAATAAGCTGGAGATTATCCAAATGCAGGAAGAAGTGAGAAATAGTGCCCAAAATGTGCATAGAACATAATCTTATTTGGGTATGTGGCCTCATATGGTTGTCTCAATGCCCAAGTTACATAGATGATGCTTCATTACTATTGCACAAATCCCCCCCCCAAAGGTTCCCAAAAGGTGTTTTTGTTGTCCATATCATCCCATCATTGGAGGTATACTGCTCGTATGAGGTCCAAACTCCACTCAGTGCACCTAGGATTTCTTCTCTTAGCTTTTACATACCTCATATTTTTCCATTGTTTTCTCTAGGAGGACATCATGGATAGTCCTAAATTGTGCCCATAACTTCCTCACATCCACAAAAATGTCCCAAACTGAATGTTGAGGCTGTTAGAAGGTGAAACACACCCAATAATGTTCAAAACAATACCCATATTGGCTTAATTATTGTTGTAACTTGTTATTATAGGGCCCAGGATTGCCTAGATATGAGGTACATGGTTTGTTCATTTCCTTTAATTGTCCACAGGTGGCATGGATTGCCCAAAATTCATTTTACAACTAAGAAAAAGACAAAATCATACTTTAGACTTTCCCAATAATTTGTTCAATGGTCTGCAATGATATACTTTGTTCAATGGTGAAAATAGATTTAAGTCAAAATCTTCTATTGACATAATCCTGCAACTCCTTATTGGTAACGTAGCAGTTAAGTTGGTACAACATAAGTAATGCCTCAATTTATGTGTGGTATGTCTGATAAAATGGAATACTACAGTACAACAGGTCTCTAAATCCCTTTAGACTCTATTATATGGTTATCAATATGTGTTTGAGGAGACTCAAGGTTTTCCCTACAATGAAAGACTGAACATACCATTGATCTGATTCCTAGGGGTTGCTTCCCAATGCACTTACTTATAGGTTATTGCATGTTAAAAGGGAATAATTGGAGAAATAGTTGAAGCAACTTCTGAATTTTGGGAACATTCAACTGATATCTTCTCATGCTAAATATTCTAAGGTTAAGAAACACCACATTGTCATGAAAACGCGGGATCAATTGCCAACTTTCAACATAGTAGTGAAAAGGAGACTACTTTGACATACAATGTTTAGTTCCGTGAATACTTGGAGGTCCTTGCAAGGATGAAAGCGTTGTGTGATATCCTATGCTACCAACAATCATGTTGGATTAGAGGGTCACTGCTTCACAAGTATCTTATGTTTAATTTTGTGTTATTTGTATATCATCCTCTTTTTCCTTGTGATGAATTGGTGGCATGCGATATATCTCTGTTATCATTGTTTTCCTTGCATCCTTGGGATGATAGGGGGGACGATTCAGGGATATCATCTCTCCAAAAGAAATCTATATTCTTTATCCAAAGGGAATGCCAATATGTATGTCGGACCTTACAAGGGACACCATTAAACCCAAGTTCCCTCCTTAGAGTGATGCTAACCTATTTTGTTTATAGTGCTCCTTATAATTGATTTGCATCAAGCAACTGTGGAATATTTTTCCAAATGAGCACTTCAAATGGGCTATTTATATACATTCAACAAGTTAACAACCTCTACAAGGCGACTGACTCCCTTCAATACAGACTACCACCAGAATCATGCATGTCAATTTTACTGGATCTGCACCTGGGACTACAACTCCTACCTTTCAATTAGCATGTGAGTCTCTTATAATTGTCTATAACTAACCCAAGTTTAAAGGATAGGTCTTTTTTGGGCTTATTTCAGTTGTATTGAGTCTTGACTCAATTTTCCTGGGTAGAGAAAAAGGCTAAAAAATAAATAAAAACAACTAAGGAAATTACCAGGAGGAAGAACCTTAAAAACATTTCAAAAAAATGAGGTAGGTAACCAGGGTATAATTATGAAATTTCAAATTCCTTTGCAAAGGCTGAAAGCACACGGGCTCCAAGTCAAATATGAGAAATGGTCAACATGATAATAATAGTCATAATAATGTCTTCTACAGTCCTTTGAGATCTACTTGACCCATAATCAAACCTATTGGTCGCACTGATGTGGTAACATTTTTTTTTTTGGGGGGGGCGGGGGTGTGTCTGGACCAATGGACACTAAGATTATTTTGATTTGATCACATCACCACAATTCAAAGAAAAAAATGGCAATGTTCCCCGTGTTCTACATTCACCATAAACTTATCAGCATGGGTGAAGAGTTTTAGTGAAATTGGATTAAAAAGAGATTCATCGGCAACATGTTTAAGTGATAAAGCCCCAAAAAATGTAACAAATCTGCGGGGTTTAACAAAAGACATGGAAAGTGTAACTAAATTGAAAATATGATAAAAAGGATTAAGTGCAAGGAATAGATAATGCATACATTGGAATGCACCATTGTTCCTCATTATGCCCTTGAGTGAAATTTGACAGACGCTGGGGTTTGCAAATTATGACTCATAACTCCAATGGAAACCCATCATTTGTCGGCTATAAGTTAGTATCCAACTTGAATCCACCGATTCTCAACTCGACTGCTCTAGTCCCTGCCCCTCCTCTCAATGACTCACCTGTGGCCAAGTCTTCCATAAACTATTTCATGCTGTTACATTTCTTACTAGAAGGGAAATGACCCCACCATTGGCTGAACGAATCTATGCAAAATTCACACACCCAATATGAATTGCATTTCCCCAACTTCTCCTTTGTATACAAGTTGTCATTGCCACTTCCAATACTACTAATGTTGCTATTATTCATATTTGGCATTAACCATCTGTCGTTTGCATGAATCCATGTCCTGTGAAAATTAGTGTCGCCAATGTTATTAGTATTATGGCTTGATATATGCAGGACATAGGTGAGAGAGTAAACATCACGGTTAGAAACCTTTGAAGTGTGCATGAATTTAATGGTTATGCAAAAATGTAATTTGTCTTGTGGACTAGGGCACAAATTTTTGAGGTCAAACCAACAGTGATGAGGTATGAACTGCACCTAAACAAGGGAATTGAATAGGTTCCGGTGATCCCTAATGCGATGTTAGGTCTTTTCAATTCTGCTTTTGCAGACATATTAAATCCCCATGAAGATAACGTCTCACCTGAAGTAGTGCCGAGACTTAAAGGTAAAGAGGGAAGGTGCGAAATTAGAGAACACTCTGTGAGCTCTAGAATTTGCTTCTATGATTTAAGACGAGGAAATGGAGAAATGAGTTCATTTTGGCCTAATAACAACCTCATTTGTATTTTGGATGGCCCACTCAACAATGACCAGAAGTTTACTACTCGATTAATGATTATTATATATAAAGGAGAACTGTGAAACAATTTATTTCATCTTTTTGTTACTTTATAGTAATTGATTTTTTGTTATTTATTTTTAGTGATATAAGAATAAAATATTCCTTTGTAATAAGACAAAATATTCCAATGTAATAAGCTTTTTTTAAAACTTATTTTGCATGTTTTTAATTTTTTACACTAAAATAAAAACAAAGTTACAAAATTAATAATAATTGTTAAAGAGGCATATATCTACACCATGTGTGAATTTAAAAAAAATTAATTGAGGAATAAAAACAAAGTTACAAAATTAATCAAGGTTTAAGTCTGAGAGATATATACCATGTGTGAATTCTTTTTTACCAAATTGAAGATTCAAAGAATTATAGCATATGCTTTCTTATAAATGTAAAATGGAACATGAGATTGTATGAGTGATTGATATGAAGAGATTTATGGGTTTGGTCAATATAGTAAACTTGTTGAAAATACAAATAACTATAGCATATGTTTGTTTATGAATGTAAAATGGAGCATGAGATTGCATGAGCGATTGATATGGAGAAATTGATGGGTTTGGTCAATATAATAAACTTATTTTTTCCATGATATATATATATATATATATATATGGTATATTTGTAATATTTATTCTTGATATTGTTTAGGAGTTTCAAAACGTTTCACTTATAGACCATAAATTACTCTTATAATAGATTGGGTATTTATTGTTAGCATCATCTTATCTCGAGAAATCCATCTCAAAAGCTATACCAACCTTGAAGATACAAAACATGAAAAAATTAAATGTGAATGTGCTTGTGAGGGGGATATAATACCTCATCTTCCTAAGACTCTATCCAGACGAANGGAAAGACAATTTCATTTTGGAATCCCCCATTTATCCATTACACGACTTTTTAGAGTCCCAAAATTGCAATTTTTCATTGTTGGAGTGACAATAAAAAATGACTAACAAAAATGGCTAATTCATATTCTTCAAGCTAGTCATTTTTATGTTGTGACTAAATTAGTCGTTTATGTTAGTCATTTTTAACTGTGTCACTTATTATCTAGTCATATTTGTTAATTGGTGACTAAATTAGTCGTTAATTTTAGTCATTTAAATAGTTGGGTCAATCAAAATTGCTCATATATAGTAGTAAATCACTTGAAAAACCTGCGGTGACTAGAATTTTTAGTCACATAGTAGCTAATTCCTCATTTTATACTAGTGACACTCAGGAGTTCATATCGACTTATGTCATCATCCAGAACATTGTACAGAATGATGCGACCACATAGAAGGCTTTGAGGACAAATCCTTTCTAAGAGAGTGGTGATGTAACAAATATAAAATAATATGTTAATTATAGTTATTAATTACTAAGTGAAAGGGTGTAACCCTTCATTACACATGCTCAAGCATATAAAGGAGTCTTATATCATATCTATTATCAATATTTATTATTACTTACCAACATGTGGGATTCAGATTACCTGTGGGCATTTTAGAGAACATACCTGCGTTAGAGAATCTTTTTACCACTTAAGCTCAGAACATGCCCAATGCATGCATGATTCAATAAATCCACAAAATCATTTCAAGTAAACTATGGCTAGTCAATGACACTATAGAACCACTCATATGTACACCAACGATGTAGCTTAGCAGATGATAAGAAATGAATAAACTTGGCCTTCAATCTTGATGCCTTGTCTATGAAAATACAAGGACAAAACAAAATCGCATTGTTTACTCGTTCTTATTGTTCATTGCAAACAATGTTTTCAAATTTATTTGTACATTCCACATGCTTCAATGCTGGAATCGTTTCTAGAGCTATTTTGAGTCCGGTTCAAAGTTTGGTCAGTAAGGTAACCTGAGTTACAATAGAATTTTCTATTATTGGGTCTGACACAGGCCCACCTGATACAGTGAGTTCAAGGTCTTCAACATACACATGAAAAATATTCACCAATATACCCTTCTTAGAAAATGCATGTGTATTTGTGGTTTTCTTAAGCTTATTTAGAAACTTTTCTCCATCTCCTACTGAAGCCTCCAACTTTTGTATCTCTCCTAACCAAGTTTCACTTAATGCTTCCAGCTATTGAAATTTTGGTGCAGTTGGTTTCCTTCTCCTCTTGTTTATGTCAGCCACATGGATGACATGTCCCCTATCCATGACAACTGTTTTCACATATTTATGATGCTTTCCTTTACTAAGCCTTGTATAGTGATCCTCTTTCTGAGTTTGATGAAATTCTAAGTTTCTCTTTAGGAAGGTCAACTACTCTCACCTATCATGCATTTCTACCACCCTTTTCTAATATTCCATTGTCCTTTTCTTCCTTCACTTGCACTGATTATTTTTTGTTACCAGATTCAACAGTAGGAAAAGGAAATTTAATCCATTTAGATATAAATATTCCAAAGTAGTCAAGGCATACAACCCAAAATTTTCATCTCTAGAAAACAATTGCCTACTTCTTTTTCTTGACCTCAATGGGTTGTGGACTGGACTAATTAAGGAACAACTCCAGGTATAGGCAATAACTGAAAGATTGGGGAAATGAACCACATAGGTAGTGTAGTCATATATGGATGGATCTATGTCTCTTAGGAAATCTTGAGGTTTTGATCACCAAAAGGCGATTGAGGAAAAAAATGAGGATCATCATCAGAACTTAGTCACAACAATCACTCATTCGAGGGAAGAGTTAGAAGATTAGATCATGATTCTTCTAAAGAGTCAGAAGGAGAGGATTCATTTTTCTTTGTTTCAAAGAATCCTAGTCACAGTTTAATGGGTTATTTGGGATTTCTTTGTTGGGAATACTTAAAGGTAAGATCTAATTGATAAGAAAAAAATAGAATGCCTCACCAATATGGTTAAGAAGCATGTTCTCATTTAAAACCCTTTCTAATATGGCTAAGAATCATGTTCTCATTTACATCCCTTGCCAACATGGTTAAGAAGCAAGTTTTTATTTGTAGTTGTAGTAAATAAATCACTTGAGTGTTAATGACCTTGAGAGAAGAGAAATTTCCAAAGTTGTAGGAATGATGTTATGGGAATTGTCGATCATATCCGCTAAGGACAAGTTCAATTAAAGAACAACTGAAGTATGTGAAAATAATTGTATCTAATACCGGAACAATTGTCATATCATCATGGTATTAAGTGACTCGGTGTAAGATTTTTTATTTTATTTTATTTCTAGTGCAATTTACTAGAGATATATTTGAAGTCAAATGTTATATCCATGGAATCCCTACGTAGTAAAATCTAATATGAAGATGAATTATGTTTTATTTGAAGTTTTTTAGAAAAGATATTAGATCATTTTCGAGTAATGGATTCAGTGATAGTTCCCTAGTATGTATTTTGTTACATTTTAGTGTACTAAAATTCAAATCATGAGCACTATTATTAAGGGATTTCTAGACTTGAAATACCCCTAAATTTAATGTGTTTTTGGTATGCCTTGAACAATCCGGGAACCTGAACGAGATTTATAAGCATGATATTATATAAGTGAGTTTGTAACTTGAAAACTTGAAAACTATCATCATCAAAATTTAAAATAGTTGGCACACACACACACACACACACACAAACTTATGGATTACAAATAATAATCAGAAGCATGAATGGCCTTGAGAGAGGAGAAATTTCCAAAGCTGTGGGAATGATGTTTTCGAACTTGTCGACCACATACCACAAGGACAAGTTCAATTAAAGATCAATTGAATTTTGTAAAAGAATTGTAGTTTATATTGGAAAAATTGTCATATAATCATGGTACTATGTGATGGTTATAGGATTTTTTGAAATTTGTTTTCTAGTGCAAGTTACCAAAGACATGATTGAAGTCAAATGTTATAGCCATGGCATTCCTACCTAGTAAAATCTAATATGAAGATGAATTATGTTTTCTTTGAAGTTTTTTAGACAAAAAATAGAGATGAGAATATTTTTGAGTAATGGATTCAGTGATGGTTCCCTAGTATGAATTTTGTTAAATTTTAGTGTACTAAAATACAAAACATAAGCCCTATTATTGATGGACTTCTAGACTTGAAATACCCCTAAATTTAAGGAGTTTTTGGCATGTCAAACAATTTGGGAACTCGAATCAGATTTATAAGCATGATATTATATAAGTGAAATTGTAACCTGAAAACCCGAAAGCTATCATCATCAAAATACAAAATAATTGGCACACATATATAAGAATTTATGGATAAATCAGAAGCATGAATGTACTCAGTCATGTTAAAATCATGGTACTTTTTCACGCCTCCCAAACATTATTTACATATATAAAACTAAAAAGGATGAAGTATCCAATTAAGGTCCTAGGTCCCCTTTGATGACACTTGCAAACCATCTTTAGGACGTATAGTCATGCAAAAGCCATGGCACTTTTAGTCATAGGATGATGCAAACAATATGGGAACCCAAACCAAATTTATAAGCATGATATTATATAAGTGAATTTATAATTTATTTGTTTTTATATAAATCCTCAAAACCCCAAAACTATCATCATCAAAATACAAAATAATGGGCACACATGTATACAAATTTGTGAATTACAAATGATAGGCTTTTTTTTTCAGTTTTCATTTTTTTAAAAAGAATTTTGAAGCATGAATATACTCAATCATGCTGAAAATCATGGTACTTTTTCACACCTCCCAAACATTATTTACATATAGACCCACAAGCCACCTTCAAGAAGTACAACCATGCAAAAACCATGGTACTTTTAGTAATAGGATTATACTTTTAGTATATATTGTGTAATGTGGATTCACAACTACTAAATGTGCTAGTAGAAAGCTAACCAAATTTGTTTGTTATGTACACTCAGAGACAAAGCCTCTATGCTAGATGAAATTATTAACCATATGAAATTTCTACAACAACAAGTAAATAGGTTGTAGCTTCGACCAAAATATTTTGCGAGATTGACATTATGCATCCTATACGTAGACTTTGTTCTTACAGCTCAACTATTTTGAATATTTTAGTTTATAATTGTTTTTATGTATAATAGTTAAATATTATAGTACAAAGGTTTGGTGTGGTTATGTCATATATTACATTGAAAATTTTCAATTTTAGAACAATTTACTTAACCAAATGAATAGAACATGCCACCATGTGGCTCTAGTTTCAATAACTATGTACACTTTTTAGAATTAATTGTAATAAAAAATTTCTAAAATTTATGTATGTTTTTTTTTTTTTTGGTAGGGCAATATAAAATATTCTTTTTCTCTATCTAGATTATAAGAGAGAACAAAGGCATTGTTGGTTCTGATTTTCCATCTACTACTTTGGTTATATAGACTAGGAGAACAATACTAATGTTCTCGCATGTAAGATATAAATTGATGTATTTTAATGGCCATTGCTGTTCTCAAAGCTTGTATCAACAACTTGCATATACTTGTTGGCTTTGCATGGGTTCAAAACATTGGGATGCAAAAAGATGTACATCATTCTTTTCAACTAAATTGTTCTATTGGGTAAAGGTAGAGAATGTAATAAGATGGTCTAACGACAAATAAAAACGTCCTTCGTTATATTGTGTTTTGTTAAGTGTAAGCTATTTGTTTGAATGAGTAGTTATCTAGCCACTATTAATTTTTGTTCAAGTGTTTTTTAACTATCAAATAAATGACTAAATGTACTACCAAATAGAAACAATTATGACCAAATAAATGACTAAATGGATTATAAAAAGAACAAAATTTGATGACTTTAATTAAATAGAAAATATATTACTAAAATGGTCATAGCTAATGACCAAATAAATGACTAAATTTACTACCAAATAAATTAGTAAACACACTACCAAATAAATGACTAAATATATTACCAAATAGCAACAATTAATGACCAAATAAATGGATAAATATATAACCAACTCATGAAGCAATTCAAACAATTTATGACTAAATGATAAATTACCAATTTGGTTAGGTGATAAGTGACTGCTAATTTATGACCAATGGTCACCACCTCAATTTTAGTCATTTATCTCCAATTTTTAGTCATTTCTTTAGTCACTTATCACCCATTTTGTACTAGTGCTTATACTTTATTTTATAGATCCCTAGTAATCTAGCTATCTTAGGGAATCCCCCCTTGAGTTGGAGAATATCCAACCAAAAAATTGAAGGGAATTGGTGTGGTTACATTGGTATTTCCTCTTGGTTACCCTCGTCTATATTTCTTCTTCAAGACTTCAATCACACATTCTAGTTTGAGAGGTAACATGACACATTGCCATGCTTATAATTTAAATATGCATATACTGGAGTTTTATCAAAAAATAATAAAAACAAACTCGAGTGTGCATATAGTAGGAACACACCGAGAATTTTTTGTAAACTCTTAAAATAAAAACTAATATTGTATAATTTTTTTTTAAAACTTATTCAATGTGTTTGATATAGTGACACATCAATAAAATTTTGATTCTAATACACATTCAATTGAATGCATTTATAATTAATTTTAAAAAGTGATATTTTATCACAAAAGAATAATGATAAAGTGTAGTACACCTATAACTCAAATGCACTTTTATGCGATATATGTGAGTGAATTGGCGTGCCTAATACAATTGAAGAGAACCAACCAAAAACCTTCAATAAAACCTATGGTTTCCCTCCTTTCCTACAAATAGAGAAGGAATAATTTTTTTGGGGAGGTCCTGCAAATACCTCCACTAGGATGTGTTTTCCTTGGAGTGATAAATTGAACTATCATGTTAGTGATATAATAACTAAACCATACGATAAATCATGAATGAATGTAATAGTAAATAAGGAATGCAATGGAATGATACCTATACTTAACTATATAGGTATGAATTGGTGGCATAGGTTCATGTTGAAATGAACTAGGAAGTTACATCACAAAGGTTAATGGATTACTTTGGGCAATATAGGGATAGAGACACTAAATTTGAAGGGAAAGATAAAGGATCAAGAAAACAAGAAAGGAAATGATGCTAGGGAGATTCTAAAAAATATAAAAGAGAATAAAGGTGACAATGTTGCCATTGTTCTACTAAAGGAACAAAGCAAAAAACACTAATTAATATCCAACACAAGAATTATAAGTGGCATACACAGGTCCAAGGTGTGATACGATCAATGGGGTTGACATACACCAATCTAGGAGATCGTGGTCACAAAATCATCATACAATAGTTAAGGGCATAGTGAAAGTCCGATGCAACATGTACATTATTAGAGAGAGTGCGAGCATTTATAGACACCATACATCAATCAATTACTATGTGCGAGTAGGGGAGGTACATACATCAACTTGGATTTGAATCAAGCATAGGAGGTGACATACATTAAAACAAGTTTATTATGGTCACGAAGTTTCCATTTATAACATATCAGCCAAGGACATAGTGTTAATCCCATGCAACATACAATAATATATAGAGATAGCCATAGAGGTGACATACATCAAATTGGGGTTGGTGTGAGTAGGGAGGAAACACACATCAACATGAAGTTGACATGAAGAGGAAACATAGGCCAACACAAGATTATCGTGATCATGGAAATGTCATTCTCTAGTTAAATGCATAGTGCAAATCCTACAAAACATATGGTAATTTCAAGAGTGAAAGAACAAAGGAGACATACAACAACTTGGGGTTGATATGAGCATAGAGGAGGTCAATGCCAATGGTATACTAGTGGAGGGAATGAAAGTCAAGGGAGGGTCATGTGACCAAAGGAGAGGGAGGAGAGAAGAAAGGGAGAATGGTGGGGTTTTCCTTAAGCATTCAAGGGATAAAGAAAATAGGAGAAGGATGCAAAATAACATATAATATACTAGGAGGGAAGGAAGGTGAGAGGAAAATTAAGGAAGGTTGATTGTTATTGAGGTAGGAAATGGCTAAATTTAATGGCCAGAGGTCCAAGATGTCCCATAAAGGTCCCACTTGAGTTGGGGTTTATTTAAATTTGGTAAACCCATCCTAAAACATAGGACCCTCTTGAGGTTAAAAACGTGATCGAGATTACCAATGGCCCTGTCAAGGAAGGAAATCTAAAAAGGGAAGATGATTGGTTTACCTAAGTGGGTTGTGATAGACATGAAATAGAAGGAAAGCGGTGATCAAGTGTTCCAAAACAAACATTAGGAGACACACCTTCACGACAAAGGTGGACTAGAGGAGGGGAGACGAGGGAATGAGACAACCTTGGAGGTCAACTGCTTATCATGTTTAAGTTGTCCCAGGGAACGTTTGTCTTGAATTCTCAAGTCATGTTGAGGGATCCTATAAGTTACGAGGGAGGCTCAAAGGAATCAAGAAGCACATCACCCCATGCTTGTGATAAGGAGAGTTTCCAAAATATTTCCAATATAGCCTCAAGTTGGGAGGAACGTGTGGTGTCAATAAACTGAAGAGGAGGATCTGTCTTGAAGGAATGTTAAATTGAGATGTAATTTTGTTGCACCTAGAGAAGCAAGGAGCTCTTTGCCTAGTATGGGGGAGATGTTGTCACTTTATGTTATCTAACTTAAGGTTCCCAAAAATAAAAATTAATTAAAAAAATTCATGTCTACTCATAAGTCATCCAAAATAAAAAGTAATTAAAAAAATTCTGTCCACTTATAAAATTAAAAAACTTCTTGAGTAAATATTTTTTAAACTTAAAATTTTCACATTATGAAAAAATTATAATGAAAAAAATTGGATCTCTCTCAATACTTTATAAATCTCGATTTAAAATATATATCTAGTCTAGTTTAAGATCATATACCCTAGAATTTTTTAACAACATGAAAAAGAGAAATATTCAATTTAACAAAGAATAATCTCTTGTGATAATTCTATTCCCACTAAAAAACAATAATACAGGTTCTTAGAATTATTGGGAAGAGAAACTCAATTAACTTTAAGTATCATGGTCATTTAGGATATGATTCCTAAACAAGTTTTTCACTTTCCAAATGCATAGTGGACATAATGTTAATAAAGAAAAATTTTGGGTACATGATATCAAAATTTTCAAAGTCTATATGTTCCCTATACATATATTAGATTAGTACACAGAGTACAAAGAAAAATATCATTTAAAAAATGTAATTTAAAAATAAATTTAATATTATTATAAATATATGAAACTAACACTATATGAAATATATTATTATAGATATATGACATATATCTAGGAGAATAGAAGAACTTTCATGGGAGGGTAACACTACAGTTTCTTATTATTACTTTTTCATTAAGAAATTTGGTGACACCTGCTATTAGAAAGGATCAAGGTATGGCCAATTTCCATCCTTTAATAGCTTTATAGGACAACCAATTGAACTAGATTCAATTAACAAATCCTTTCATCCCCTATAAAACTTTATAACAGAGAAATATGTTCAATAAAAGGATTTGGAAATCACAACTTTATATATTGCTTACAGAGAAATATGTTCAATAAAAAGATATGGAAATCACAACTTTATATATTGCTTAACTCTTCACAAGTCTGTTCCATGAAATTCGATTTGGAAATCACTTGGCCGTGTTATTCCTTATGAAATTATTTGCCAACAAACTTTCGAGACTTGTTCTTTATGTTTGTATTCCCCTGTCCTTTTCAACTATGACCGCCTGATGCAATGGAACAGAAGCTTGTTTGATCTCTTCAAAAGCCTCGACAAAACACTTAGAGAGTAGATCTGCCTCAACGTAACCTCTGGTGCCTATGGCTTGCACCCTCAGACTGCCTGCGTAGCTCAAAATTCCAACAAAAAGGGTCTGCACACCATCCAAATTTGATATTATTTATCCATCAACTTTCGAATCGTTTTCGGGTGGTGTTTTTTGAACGAATTTCTTAAATTAAATTCATATACACGAAAAAAATTTCTAAATTAAATCCATACGCACGAAGAAAATTGAGTTACAGACAGTACACCTGAGGAGCGCCGGATAAACAGAAAAAGAAATCCTTGATAGGGTTTCCAGCCATGGCCACCTTCTCCAACGGTCCAACCAGATTCGATATTGCCAGGGTCGTTTTGGCACCCATATTGTATACAATTTTAGCAGAAACCTGATTATTTCGAATGAAATTAGCACACCAAAATTAGTTGACTATACCGATTGGATTTATATAACTCTACCTGAGATCCATTGAATCTTGTTAGATAGGATAACAATTTGCTTGTAAGGAAGACTGCTCGCGACATTTTCTTCCTCTCTAGAAGACGTTTTGCTCTTTGCACAAATTCCAAAGGATTTTTGACCTTCCCAAGCGGTATTCGAAAATGTAAGAATCCGAAATGGTTGCCCCAAGGAGTCTCAGTATGGGGTTTCAGCATTTCCTCTATGTTCTGTACAAGTACAATGAAAAATGTTGTAGGGTTAGTAACTGATAGGTTAATAAGTAATTATATTTTACAATTTGGAACTAAAAATGTTGTAGGGTTAATAATTGATAGCTTTTTTTATGTTAATAAGTAATTATATTTTACAATTTAGAACTAAAGAGGAAAGTTCTAAAGAGGAGAGGAAGGGTTTTCTAGATTAGATTATATTATGATACAAGATAATTGTATCGTATATTATGAGAATAGTTTAAATTTTTAAATAAATAATTATTAAAAATAACTAGTAGATGAAGTATGGATAATGATGAGTTCTTTTAATTTATGGCTTATTAATATTCAGAATCACAGTCCACAGTCTATATGTTAAGTGGATTCATGTTTATTCACTAAATTAAGTGGTTGTGATTGTTATCAGGGTGGTCTTTGCTAGAAAGTTTAGGGAGCTATCTAAATAGACAATTATAAAAAATATGTATATAAAAAATAACCTATAGCTAAAGAATAGATAATAACCAGTTAGTTGTGGTTAACTTGTGGCCTATCAGTATTCACAATCACACACAAGAGCCCCTAAATTAAGTGTGTCTATATTTACTGACTAATTAAGTAGTTGTGCTTGTTATAATTGTGATACTTGTTAGAAGTTGAGGGTTTACCTGAAGTCCAAAGAGTTACCTAAATAAACAATTATAAAAAATAAAAGGTAGATAAAGTATGGATAATGATCAGTTCTTTGTGCTCAATTTGTGGTCTATCAATATTCACAATCATATATTAGAGACTACAAGTTAAGTGTGTCCATATTCACCCACTAAAGTAACTTGGATCTCAAGTAGTCTCAGATCTAACAGTCCCAGCAGCTCTGCCACAGCATTAAATAAGCTGTCTCATGCTAGATATTGATAGCTTTTACACCAAAGCATATTTAAAAGCATATTCACAATCACAAATCAGAGATGAGAAACTTGTGTCTATCAATATTCACAATCACAACTCAGAAATGACAAAGTTAAAGTTAAGTGTGTCCATATTCACCGACCAAATTAAAATTAAGTGTGTCCATACCACTAAATTAAGTGGTTGTGATGGTTATAATGGTGGTGGTTGTTGGAGGTTGAAGGTATAGTACCTGAAGCCCAGAGAGCGATCTTGTGTTTATGAGAGCCAACGCCGTTACTCTTAAGTTCTCCATTTCGTCCAGAACGGTGGCGCTGTTTGTTTCAGAATCCATTTGACCTGAATGCAACCCAGTAAAAATCCGGGACGCTCCGAAATTATGAAGAACAACCAAATCAACGAGCTCTCGATGTCGATTACACGCATACCTGAGAGTATAGTGAGCAGGTATCGGTAAAGCCCATAAAAAATTATGCCCGTTACGACATCGTTCACAGTCTGCGATCAAATAATGTTAGTCACCATAAAAGGCTGCATGCATTGATAGATAGGTTAGTAAACCAAAAAAAAATGAGGAGATATAATGTTGATTATGTACTCCTCCTATATGTTTCTTGATCTGTCTAATCTCGTCGAGCTCGAAAGTGACATGAGACATGACTTTGGGCAAGAGCTCCACTCCAGGAGGCCCTCGAATAGGCAGCTCGCTATCCTTAATCCATTTCAGATGCATTAAAGTACTTATCAAATCACTGGCTGTATACCACGCAATCAATAACCGCTGCCACAATTTGTATAGAAATCGCTGCGGGAGGCGTGATTTAGCTGAAGCAGTAGGAAAAGTGGGAGGAAGGGTGGGATTATCAACACGGGTGACGCAGGAGAGAAGTAAAGACATTAGAGACACCCCGTCTCCGAGAGTATGGTGGAGGCTTATAATCAATACCGCCGCTGCCTTGCTGGTTTTATAATTCAGCAAATGGAATTGCCAAGGAGGCCGAGTATGAACGAGAGGCGTAAGGTGAACATTGCATATATACTCATTCACAAAGTCATCGTACTCATCTTGGTCAGGAGGAAATTCAGGAATCGTTATGTGATCGTCGATTTTCACTTCAGTTTTCTTCCATCGAGCAACGCCCTGCTTGTCTTCAGCCTGGACAAAGAGTAACACAAAGAGAACATAATTAGAAGTTATAGTGGAAGCTAATTAGGTTAAAATTTAGTAGGGTTTTGTATATTCATTTGAAAATGAGTTATTTAAAATCCAATCATATTAAAGATAGTTATAAATATAGCTTAATCCATAGTAACTATTATAAGTTTTGTATAATTATTTGAGTTTGCTAAAATCTAAAAATCCAATCATATTAGTATAAATATAAACTTATAATTATAAGTTTTGTATAATTATTTGAGTTTCTTAAAATCTAAAAATCCAATTATATTAAAGGTTAGTATAAATATAGATATAGCTCAATTCCGCAATTACAAGGGATTGAAGAAAAAAACAGCAAATGCTCACAATTATGCAGGAGAACCGTGGGATTCGAGGCAAGAGAATTTCGGTGAGGGCCTTCTTGGCGGGGGCGATTTCGATTGCCTTTTCGAATTCGAAGATACCGTGGACACAGAGGGAGACGACACAAGTGTTCAGGAAACGGCTTGAAGGGCTCACGGGTTCTCCATTATCACTGCTTATATCATGTTCGGGATTGGATTTACTGCACCGAATTTGCAGATCCATGGAATCAGATCAAATGATCATACGTTGCCCAATGGATGGATTTTTATGCATTTAGTTGCCCAATGGATGGATTTATAGTTTTATGATAACTGGAAACGTCAAATCCTGAATTGTTCACGTCGAATTCATGGCATATTGGATGGTATGCCTTGCACATCAATTGCCAATTGATCAACGGAATAATTTGGTGGCGTTTTAAAGAATTTAACCGATTTGAAGCAACGCCGACCAGCCATATTCCATGTTACCGATTCTCTGTTTCCAGTACAGTTCATTCTCGTGGCAAAAAGCAGTCACGTTACAATCTGATGGACACATATTACCCACAATTCAGAGATTCATTAGTTGGTTTTGAACGTGGGAAATGAATTGTCACCATCAAAACATCCTAGTCCGAGTGAGTGCATGTGAACAGTAAACTGTAGCTCCTTCTGTTCTAATAATAGTAACAGTCACGGGCCTTCAATTTGTGGCATTTTTCACAAAACAATAAATGAAACCTTAATTTCACCATATTGATCGTGAAGAAAAATATAAAATATTTATAACATGAGAATTAGGTTGTTTTTGCCCGTCGTATTTCTCTACGATTCGGAGAAAATGTGACTTATGGAATATTTTACATGCCAAAAAAATAGAGAGATGTAATGGAATATTTTACATGCCAAAAAAAAGGTGATGTAGGCTCAACGAGATTTCAATCGTCGTCGAACTGTGGCTGTCATGGATGGTTACAAAGTTTAAAAATCGATAGTTAATTTTTAAAATTAATTGAACTAAATATGTACAGTCATGTCGATGTTCTTTAAATACATTGTCACGAGAATGCGAACATGTAATTTCAATTGAACACACTTGCACATGACTAAAGGGTGATGAAGATTGATAATCAACTTCACTTTCCTCCATGATTAAAGGGTGATGAGACATTAATACGTTCTTGAAGGATTTCACACTGTCTAAATTTGTAACTAATACATGTTTTTATAAGATTCATTGTGTTAGAAGATTTGAGATTGACTGACAGGACATCAACTATAAACAAATCCATAGATGTTACCTTGTCATTAAGCTAAGCTAATTCATGACCCAATTCTTCTATGCTCTTCATTTAAATATCATACTTTATTATTAAGGGCATTAGAATTTCCACTTTAATTGAATTGTTGTAATGGTTTTCTTATCCATTTTTATGATAATCTACAAGAAACATTTTATAATAATTTAGAATAAACATTTATATTTAAGTTGGTAAAAATAATTTTTCTTATTTTTTTAATTTGAAAATTTATTTTTTTAATATAAAACGATCACATTGAAATATCTTATTTTCTCTATTCTAAATAGACATACAAAAAATATATACTTTCTTTTTCCCTTGTTCGTTTTTGAATTGGAACTTTCAAACCTTAAATTAGTATCCTTATTTGATTTTAATATCCTAGTCTGATGGTAAAGTTGGTGAGTTATTGAAGGTTTGTCCACTTTTGGGTAGTGAGCACATGATATAAAATCAACTAGCAGAGCCTATAAAATATAACGGGTTGATATTTTTGGGGTTGGTTGAGTGCGAGTTTTGGTAAGGTAAAGTATGTAGTGTCAATAAATTGTTTTGGTACCATTTCAATGATTAATAAGAGTCGTGAGTATAATGTTGATTCACAAGCTGTGTGTATGGAATCAATTTAATGGAGACTATGAACGAATGTCTCGATGCTATATGTGTAGACAAAGAGAGAAAGTGATGGAGGGAGGGATAGTGATGGATGTATAGAGAAGGTGGAGAGAGGTTATGAGAGAGGGGCAGTGAGGGAGGGACATACACACAAATAGATATAGATAGAGATAGGTAAGTTGTGAGAGAGGGAGGGGGCAGGGACGAGCATGCACACACACAC
>LPNX010033703.1:659045-704759 GCA_001517045.1 Pseudotsuga menziesii
CGGAGTGAGGGAAGGACACATACACACACACACACATATATAGAGAGAGAGATGGTGTGGGAGAGAGGGGGGAGGGGTGAGTGATAGAGAGAGAGTAATGGAGGGAGGGACATCGAGGGAGGTATAAAGAAGGTGGAGAGAGGTTATGAGAAATGGGGATTGAGGGAGGGAGACACACACATAGAGATAGAGAGAGAGGGAGGTTGTGAGAGAGGGGGGGGACACACATACACATAGAGATAGAGAGAAAGGGAAATATAAAGGTAGGGAAGGATAGTAAGTAATGCATAGAGGGATAGTGAGTAAGGGACATGCCTATCCCTTGATCCCAAAAATATTCCATTAGTGATCAAGTCTTGTATTTCCTCCCTTGACCATGTTGAGGCCTTAATGCCCATATCTAATGTGATCCGTATTTATGCAGGAATGCAACAAAATACAGAAATAACCATAGAAACAAATATGCAGCGGAAATAACACTTCATTTCATTAATCAATAACCGAAACTTGTTTACATACAGAATGGAAATAAACTAGCTAGAGTGTTGGTAGCTTATCTCTGAGAAGAGATGTGGTGGCTAAATGCCTCTAAACTCTGTGTTACAATGAGGCTCAAAGGCCTATATATTATTGAGAAACAATGGAAACCCTACACATCCAAAAACCTAACCCTAGGAGGTGAAACGACTTAATGTGGGCCCCGTTGGGTAACTTGGTACATCAATTTCTCGGGATCATAACTTTAACATACTACCTCTGTTTGACGTGCATGATACATCGTTAGAAAGATCTGTTTAAGGAATACATCCATAAATAGAAAATATGAAGTCCAAAATGGACTCATATTTGCTCGACCATTCGATGCCAAAAAAATGTCGTTTAGGGCCTCAAAACAGCTACGGAAGTTTAGGACCCAAAAACTGCCAAAAATAGTAAATTGTGCTACAATTAAGGAAACTGAAAAACTAAAAGAAATAGTGGTGGGGGTCCAAGAGGAATAGGTGGGTGGCCACCAAAATCCTCCCGGATCGTTCCTCCCCCCTTAGGAAGCAATGGTCCCCATTGCGTTGAGTTCCTCCATGAGATGAGGAAACTTCTGTTGAACTTGGTCCCCGGTGAGCCACTTTCCCTAGTGAAGGAGTTAGCCTGCTTTGACAACTCGATATAGCTGGATCTTCTGTTGGCAGGTGTTCTTGATCTGTGTGTCCATAAGCCGATCAGTTGTGGCTTGTTCCATGCAGTTAGGGTTTAAATCTATTGGTGTGAGTTGTTTTGCCACATCTGATGTGTCCAATAGAGGTGGAAAGTAGGGCCGAAGGTAGTCCACATTGAACACTGGGTGCAGAACAAGGAATGGTGGATTACTGAGCTCGAAGGCATTGTCCCCGACAGCCTTGGTGATGGTGTATGGCCCATATCGGAGCGGGCGAAGCTTGCGATGGGGTCCAGTGAGGCGCTCCTTCTGTAAATGTAGCCACACTTTGTCGCCCAACTAGAAGTTGTGTTGCAACCGATGTTGATCATGTCGTTGCTTGTACTTAGCATTGGATCTGTCCAATATGTCATGAACCTATTGGTGAATGTGTTGAATGCACTCAATGAAGCTATTTTCCTTGGAAAATTCAGACTAGATATGAGCTGAATCAGCCTGAGTAGCTGCAAATGGCATGACTACGTCAATGGGACATAGTGGCTGGAATCCCAAGCCCACGGTTGGTTGAGTTGTAGAGGGCTCGGTTATAGCTGTGTTGTACATAGGGGAGGCTCTCATCCCATGTGCGTGGATGCTTTGAGTTGTACATGCGCAAAATGTGTACGATCATCGTGTTGACGACCTCTGTTTGGCCATCAATCTGGGGATGGAATGCTGTGGAATTTGTGAGCTTGGTGTCTAGCATTGACCATAGGCTAGACCAGAATGTACTAAGGAAATTGCTGTCCTAGTATGAGATTATAGACTGTGGGATACCATAGACTATGGGAGACCAAAGTGTACCCACACTCGTTCAAAGAAGAGTTTAGCAGTGGCTTCTGCTGTGATATTCTTCTTACAGGCCGCCATTATGGCCATCTTTGAGAATCTGTCAACGGCCACAAACACACAGTCGTTATTGTGCTTAGTAGAAGGAAGGCCCGACATGTAATCCATGGAGATGGATTCCCAAGGTAGACTAGGGGTAGGCAATGGAGTATAGAGGCCTTGCTTCTTGATGGATGGTTTGGCAATGGCATAGGTAGTGCAGGATTGGATGTACTTTTCAACGTCCTGTCGAAGGTTCGACCAATAGAAATACTTCTACAGTACTGCCACTGTTTTCTCAACCCTGAAATGCCTAGCGACCCAACTGTAGTGCGCTTCCCAAATCATCTTGGCACGCTCACTTGAAGGAACACAAAGGTGTCCCATGTGACACAATAGAACATCTTGGAGGTGAAATTTTGGAACTTGGTTTCCCTCCAAGAGCGTCTGGTATGTGTGGCTGAATTCTGGATCGCTCTTGTAGAGAAGCGGCCAATCATAAGTCTCATGCCCACAAGAGTTGAGCACGGTCGTTATTGCCAGGATTGGTTATCAGTTGAGGTAGTCTGCAATATTATTGCTGCTTCCCTTCTTGTACTTGATGTTCAAATGAAACTGTTGTAGATATGTGGACCACTTATGATGGCGATCATTCTGTAACTTCCCTTGTGTCTGCATGAATTGCAGGGTTCGGTGGTCTATGTGGATGATCGTTTCCTTCCCCAAAATGTAATGCTTCCATTGCCGGCAAGCCTGTACAATGGAATACATCTCTTTGTCATAAGTGGGATATTTGCGGACTGTGTCTGACAGTGTCTCACTATGATATGCCACTGGATGCCCTTGTTGAGTAAGGACTGCCCCAATAACATAGTTAGAGGCATCTGTCTTGATCTCAAATGGTTGTTGCAAGTCTGGTAATGTGAGCACTAGGGCACAACAGAGGCGATGTTTCAATTCTGCAAACGCCTTTTGCTGAGTTTTTGACCAAAATAATTTTGCTTTCGCTCCTCCCTTGGTGACTTGACTCAAGGGCCAAGTGATATGAGAGAATCCCAACACGAACCTACAATAGAAATTAGCAAGGCCCAAAAAGCTGCGAAGCTTTGTTAGAGTAGTTCGGGATGGCCAATCCCGAATGACTTGGATCTTGGTTGGATCCACATGTACCCCACAGTCATCAATACTGTATCCCAGATACTGAACCTGGGTCATGCCAAAAGTGCACTTGTCCAAATTGGCACACAACTTGTGTTGCCTCAATGTTTGGAGGACCTGTCGGATGTGGTGAAGGTGCTCTTCCCAAGTCTGGCTGAAGATCAGGATGTCATCCAAGTACACTACTAAAAATGAGTTGGTGAATGGCCGCAAGATGTTGTCCATCAATCTCATGAAGGTTGCAGGAGCATTCGTTAGCCCAAAAGGCATGACCAACCATTCTAAAAGGCCCTCCTTGGCTTTGAAGGCAGTCTTCCACACATCGATCGGCTCGATCGGTACCTGGTGATACCCAAAATTTAAGTCGATCTTGCTAAAATATTTTTCCCCTTTAAGCTAGTCCAGGAGGTCATCAAATTGTGGGATCGGGTACCTATTCCGGATAGTGATCTTGTTCAGTGCCCAATAGTCAATACAGAGTCTCCAAGTCCCATCCTTTTTCTGTACCAACACGATCGGGCTCCCATAGGGTGATGAACTTGGCCGAATGTGCCCCTTCTGCAGCAGCTCCTGAATTTTCCTCTTAATTTCATCATTCTCTAGAACAGAGCGGTGATAGATTGGTCCATTGGGTAGCAACGCACCTAGGGTCAGATCGATGGGGTGCTTGACCTGGCAGTGGAGAGGCACCCCGGTGGGTGAGGTGAATATGTCTTGGTACTCCTCCATGACCTTGTCCATTTGTTGTTGTCATGCGGAGGGGCCCTGTCTGGAGGTTGTGGCCATGATCTTCTTCTTTCCCTGAGGGTGGATCATCAAGAAAACAAACTTTTCGGTTTTGGAAATGAGCTTACTGCATTGTTTTGTAGTAACCAAAGAGATAGCGGTAGGGGGTGGTACCTCTGGTATCCTGTACAAATTATTTCCCAACGTAATAATAACAGCGTGAGGCCAGGACTCGTACACAACATGTCGCTTCCATAAGTATGGTTGACCTAATAATACATCACAAACATCAAGAGGAGAAATATCACATAATACCTCATCGGTGAAGGGCTTGATGCTATAGGGAAGGCAACACTACTGGCTGATGCGAAGATCTCATCCTTGGTGAAGCCACCCGATGGTGTACAACTGTGGGTGTGCTGTGGTCGGCAAACCCAACTGATTCATGACCTCCGCTGAAATCAGGTTCTTTTGGCTCCCACTGTCGACGATGAACTGTAGCGGGGAACCCTTTACCCACATCCTGGAGTGGAAAAGATGATCCTCCTCCTCTGAATCTTCTGTTTTTCCCTTTTGGATCTTCTTGGTGGCAACGGTGGCATTGGGATCTGCATCGATAATCTTCTTCCCTCTGTCATTCCCCTTCCCAGGTTCAGATTCAGTGTCAGAGTATGCATCTGATTCAGAAGCCTTTATCTCAGCCACCAGTGACTGCTTATCCTGACACTCACTTGTGTTGTGAGTGGGGCTCTTATGGAACTCGCACCACTTTCCTACTTCCTTCTTCAGCTTTGCAGTGTTGCTCTTTGCTTGCGGCTTTGGCAAGTTTTCTTGAGTCGCCATGCCTTGGCTGTGTCCTTGGTTCTGCGGTTTGGGGGCACCTTTCCCTTACTTCTGATTTGCAGATCCAAAGTCTCTCTTTTTCTGTTTGAATTTTTGCTCAATTTTGGCAGCATACCGACATGCCGTACCAAGCGAGGAGATGTCGAGGAACTCCATTTCCTCCTGAATGTATATGTGCAGACAACTGCGGTACTTCAACACCAAATGTTTCTTTTAATCTTTGATACCCAACTTGGTACACAGGGTATGGAACGTATTCGTCAGCTCATGCACATCTTGATCTCTTTGCTGCCGCAGTGTAGTCCATTGGATGTACTTGTCCTCATAGCTCCCCACACGATAATATTGTCCCTTTATGGAATCTTGAAAAGAATTCCAAGTGGGTACGACTGAGAACAGAGAGGGTTCCTCCTCATCCTTTCTCTCATAGTAGGTTTCCCACCAGTCCTTGACATGGGGGGTAGCTTTGAGTAGAGAAAAAGTAATCTTTTCCCGATCAGAAAAGTCATGAACTGATAAATATCCTTCTAATAGATTCAACCATTTATCTACGGCGTTTGCATCTATTCGACCATCAAATATGGGAATGTCAAAGTTTACTTGTACCTTAAAAGGATTTGCACCTCCAGAGTGGTTGCTAGATGCAGATGCACCACCAGTGGGAAGTCGTTGAAGGATCTGGGTGAAGTTATCCATCATCGCGTTCCTTTGTTTTTCAAGGGCCTCCTCGAGCAACATTTTGATAGGATCTTATACGCCCTCGTCTTTCTTTTCATCCCCCATGGGTGGCCGTTGATATTTGAGAGGTTGATCTTGCAAAGGTTAAACCAGATCGAGCCCTAACTCTTTATACCCCGCCCTCATTGGGGACATGCAAAGAAGGATCGAGAAAAAGCAGATTGCTTTGATACCAATGATCCGGATTTATGCAGGAACACAACATAATACACTAATAACCATAGAAACAAATATGTGATAGAAATAACACTTCATTTCATTAATCAATAACTTAAACTTGTTTACATACAGAATGGAAATAAACTAGCTAGAGTGCTAGTAGCTTATCTCTGAGAAGAGATGTGGTGGCTACATGCCTCTGACCTCTGTGTTACAATGAGGTTCGAAGGCCTATATATTATTGAGAAACAATGGAAACCCTACACATCCAAAAACCTAACCCTAGGAGGTGAAACGCCTTAATGTGGGCCCCGTTGGGTAACTTGGTACATCAATTTCCCGGGGTTGTAACTTTAGCATACTACCTTCGTTTGATGCGCATGATACATCATTAGAAATATCTGTTTAAGGACTACATCCATAAATAGAAAATATCAAGTCCGGAATGGACTCATATTTTCTCGACCATTCGATGCCAAACAAACGTCATTTAGGGCCTCAAAACGACTCCAGAAGTTTAGGACCCGAAAACTGCCAAAAATAGTAAATTGTGCTACAATTAAGGAAACTGGAAAACTGAAAGAAATAGTGGTGGGGGTCCAAGAGGAATAGGTGGGGGGCCACCAATATCCTCTTGGTTCATAATGCTCAAAACCTCTTAAGTGAATGCACATATTTTCTTGGAGACCAAGCATACCTTGAGTAAGTTATGTGTGGTGCTTCATGGAATTATTCATTAGCATGGGTGCCTCAAATATTCCTTAATGGCCTATGACACAAGAATATTCCCTGAATCATGTCTCAGAGGTCCCATACCTACTTCTCAAAACCAACTAATTCCAGTGACATCCATATCCATAGTCCAAATATACACAAGCGATGCCATGTGTGATTTTTTAAGGCATCCTTCCTAGCCTTTGATGCCTAGAATATTTGTTTAGGGCCTAAGGCCCTAGTTTCCTCCCCTGGCCATGTCCATGAAATTGCCAAGCATACCCAGTTCCTAACAAATGATGGTGTCACTCATATCCCCATTAAGAGTCATAGTATTCCATTTCAACATCATGTGTGGTGGTTGGAGGAAACAATATTTTCCCTAAATAGTTAACAAATTCCTTTAAGGCCTAAGGACCAAGTGTTTCCCCCCACCCATGTCAAGGGGCCTAATACTTATACTTAGTGCTAAAAATATTCTAATTGCACTAGTATTCACATTCTAAGGTAAACGATACCATGGAAGGATATGTTGAGGTTGTTCAACACGTCATTCTTAGATATAGATACCTAGAAGCATATTCTAGGGTCTAAGGCTTTGGTTTCCTCCCCTTATTATGTCTAAGTCCCCAAGAGACATACATAGTACTTAGAAACCCCTAATGGTGTTGGTCACTGGGCAGACCCGGGTTTACTATAATGAACCAACAACACCCCTATCTCACTGGCCCTTTCGGTGATAGACCGCGGAGTGGCCTGAAGTCTCACCCAAAGTGATCCTAATGGGTTGGCCAAAGACTCAAGTGTCTCGACCAGGTTCTGTATGGCGTCCTGTGCACGTCTCGCAGCTCTTCTTAGCCTGCGAGATGTCTCTCTCTTCTCTGCGATGCGTAGTTTCCTCTTCCTCGCAATGACTCTAGCCCTTATCGCATCGCCGCGCCCTGGGAAACACGTAACTTTATCCTACGCTCGATTCTTAACCACAGCGCACCACAGCTCCTTTGCTGGTGTGATATCGCCTCCCTACGATATCCTACTGCTGCGACTCAGCGTACCTAGCGTATTGGTGTTCCACTTACAGGACTCAACGCACAAGGTTGTTTTACACTGCAACTCTTAACTGTCTTGAGTGGAACTTAGGCAAACTCTTATATAGACTACTTAAAGACTTCAACTTGCATTTATCCTTTTACTATGATATGAACTGAATAACACATACATACATTTACTGTAAGCAAAGTTCATGTAATGAATGATAGATATAACAAGGAAATACAATCACATGAATCAATCACATAACGCTCATATTTTACGTTGTTCACTTCCAGGGTAGAAGCTACGCCCATAGAACTGTGTTTCTATATTATAACTTGAGAGAGGTACACAGTTCTATTGCACCGCATATGCAGCTAGAGATCTTCTGGGTAACTCTGCACATAGCCTGGAGCCCTTCTCTCTTAGATCTCTTCTCTATATTGCCTTCTTACAATATACTCTCACTCTCTCTCTCTCTCTCTCTGTCTCTGTCAATCCCTGTGGATTGTTACAATACAAAATAACAGTGAACTAACAGACTACTGGACTCTCAGACTCGCTAATGTTTGAGTAGCTACTGGCTATCCTAATAGCTCTAGATGGACTTACTAGTTGGATGGCTTAAAATGCCCAAAATGCCAACCTTTTACAATACAAAATACATCCCTTGATAGACGGCCCGAAGGTCTCACCATTACAACACTGTGGGCCTGTCCCAACAGTAACCCAAAACCCTAAACTGTGACAGTCGGCATATCTGTACTTGGGGTAGCCGCTTTCCATCACACCACTGCTCTCTGCAGTCTTCCATGCTTCCCAGCGCTGACCATGGGTACTATGCACCGCTTCCCTTCTTCTGTCCTTCGTCTTCAATACCTTGGCCTCGTCGTTCCTTTTCCTTTATGAGGGTAGCTGAGCCCTCCTGTCTTCGTCGCTGCCTTCAATGCAGTGGTTGATCTCTCTCTTCTCGGCCGCTCAGGTACTGTCGTCTTTCTTGACTTCTCTGTTTAAATAGTCACGGTTTTTAGCTCTGCTCTGCAGCTAGAAACATGCTACGGCGTCGTAGCTTTAGCTTATCTCTTCATCTTCGCCAAAGCTGTCTATCTGCCAAAATGGTAGCTTTTCCTGTAGCTACGGGACTCTGCTCCAACAGTCCCCTAACACTTACTTGTGGCTTGTCCCCGAGCCACTACCAACAGGCTTCTCCTGGTGTAGCTTCTCCTTAGCTTCCTGCAAAGTGCGCTAAAGTTTGTCCCGAAGTCCTGTGACTTCGTTCTGCATAGCTGCGACATGCTCTTGTGCCGAGTCAAGCATAGCTTGACTAATACTGGAGTCTTCTGCTAACTTAGTTCGTTGGGCTCTCTTATCTTTCCTTCCCTCAGTCATGCTCTCGCTCTTGTCACTCATGAGACTTTTTAAGGATCTTCAGGTTTTGAGAAGTCTTCCACAAATAGCCTTTCCTCTTTATCTGGGTTAGAACTTTTATCAAAAGGAAAATCTGTATCTTCCAGCCTTCTCAAACATTTCATTCAGTCTGGAGCCTACTTATGCGAAAGGTATACAAACCAGGAATTCCATTCCGAGAACAAGCCTTTGTCTGCATCTTGAAGTTCTGCTTGTTTGGTTTGTTTTCCCTTTCACTTTTCTTCTCAGCAACTCGCTCCAGGTATTCACGCTACTTGGGTTTCGTATATTTTCATTCTTGACCTTTGGAACCTCTTGTTCTTTTCTTAGCTGATGAGATAGGTCATCTCCCTTCTCCCGTTGCCGTCTTTTTCTCATTTTTACTTTCTTCCTGGATGGAGATTTCTTCTCATCATTCCTCCTCTTTTCTTTCTTATCTTCAGTGATCGGCTCGGCTTTCTTCTTCTCTTCAACAGAGACTTTGATGACATCTTCTACATCCTGCGCTTGACTCCTCATCCTTGGAAATTGTCTGACCTGTGTTGTTCCTAATTTCACAACCTTGGGCGACGTCGTCATAGCGGACATACGGCCACCATGCTCGAAGCGTCTCAGAATGTCTTCTAAAGGTTCCTCCTTGGGCAGAACGCACTCAGTGTTATACTTTGGATTGGCAATGGCTGCAAATTCTGGAAATCACAGCACTCTGTAAAGAAATTAGCTCTGGACAGGGGAAACTTAACAATGCACTCTATAGCTCTTGGCTCTTTGCAAATGTAACCTCCTGAATGAATAATTTCTACTTTTATGCCGAAGGAGATAATCCTGGACGCAACGGTCATCTAGAATGAACTCGTTGGTCATATTAATTGCTTGGATGAGACCACACCCATCATCCCGATCCTCAATAAATGCTGAAATCCGATCAATTTCCCTTGAAGCGTGTGTATGCAGGCATCGGTCTCGTCAAATATTTGCTAAATCTGGACAATTGATTATACTGTTGCCAAATCTACGGTAAGGTATACCGGTCATTTCTTCATTAACTGCCTGTCAGAAGGCGACTTGACTAGCGCTCTGTCTCGTTACAAAAACTGGGTACGTGGCATGGAGAAACATCGCACTGCTGCGATGCCACACCGCATCACTTGCTCAAAACAAACTTAAGCGTTTTTTTTTCTTTCAAAATGAACCGTCCTTATGCGATTCCTGATACTTAGAATACCTGCCGGTGTAGACTAATTCCCGGTGCAATGCCTCCTTTCAACTACACTGGACATCTGCACCGTCTACGACTCTGAGTTAGGGCTGAGAGGTGGAGTGGCTGTCACTATAGAGCTTAAGCCTACTGCCATTGATCATCGTGGGAAGAATCTCCCCATTCAGTTTGCTGAGCTGAACGACTCCTCCCTTTGTAACTTGCTGTATCTGATATGGCCCCATCCAATGCGTCTTGAACTTCCCTGGAAACTTAAGAAATTTACTATCATAGAGGAGTACTAGGTCTCCGATCTGAAGAGTCTTACTCTTAATGTGTCTGTCATGCCAAGCTTTTTCTCATGCCTTCTGCACTTTCTGATGGAATCCAGCGATGAATCCGTCTTCCTCTAAGGAAAGCAGCTGTGCTAGCCTTTCCTGCACCGTGTCTGTATCAGCCATTCCAGTGATCTGAGCAATTCTTAAACTGGGAAGAATATACTCCATAGGCATAACAGCCTCCTTTCCATACACCAAGCTGAAAGGTGTGTGTCCTGTAAGTTTCTTGCATGTAGTCCTATACGCCCATAATACAACGTTAACTCTGAGGTCCCAATCATTCCTTTGGCTGTTGCAGATCTTAGTAAGAGAATTTTCTAAAATCTTGTTAAAGGCCTCCACCGTACCATTAGCTTGTGGGCGGTAGGGAGTGCTCTTATGGTGCTGTGTCTGGAATTCTTCCGTCAAGGCCTCAATGGTGCGATTCAAGAAGTGTGTGCCTTGATCACTCATCAAAATTACTGGGCATCCAAATCTAGTGATGATGTTTTCAAAAATGAACTGTGCGGCTGTAGCAGCATCACAATTTCTTACTACTTTGACCTCTGCCCACCTGGTGAGGTACTCTGTTCCAGTGATGATATATCTCACACCAGTTCGTTTTCTCGGTGGGTTGATAGGACCCACAAAGTCTATAGCCCACTTGTCAAATGCGCGCAACATAATCTGCAGTCGCAACGACATTTCATCTCGTCGCAAAGGTTTTCCTACCCTCTGGCAGATATCGCAGAATCTGCAAAAGTCCTTAGTGTCTTTATGTAAAGTAGGCCACCATAATCCTGTGGTCAGGATTTTCTGTGTAGTCGGTTTTCCTGCGAAATGACCTCCTGCAGTACCTGAATGTGCTTCTCTGATAATAGCCTCTTTTTCATGCGGCATCACACATCTGCGCAGGACTTCATCTGGACCTAACTTGTATAACTATCCTGCGATCAGGGTGAAGTCTACTTCTTTAACAACCAACTGCCTCTTTTGATGCTTGGTAAACTCCTCAGGTGCCCTTCCTGTAGTGAGAAAGTGGATGATATCAGCATAGTACTCATCTGTGATCTGGATAGAAAACAACCGCGCATATGGCAAATTGTCCTCTAGATTACTTGGCTCTTCTTTTGAGTCTATTCGCGACAGATGATCAGGTTCGGCGTTCAATCTTCCTTGTTTGAAAATGATTTCAAAATCATACTCCTGAAAGAGGAGTAACCATCTGCAGATTCTTCCCCCTAACACTGGCTTATTGACCAGATACTTTAATGCAGAATGGTCAGTAAACATCTTGAACGAGGCACCCAACAGGTAGTGCCTAAATTTCTGTAGCGCGTACACCATAGCTAAGCCTTCTCTTTCTGTCGTGGTGTAGTTCTTTTTTGCTGTCGATAGCTTTCTGCTAGAGTATGCGATAGGATGATCGATACCTCCTTCTCCTGGTTGCTTTAAAACAACCCCTAGTGCGATGCCAGATGCATCCACATGTACATGAAATGGCTTAGTCCAGTCTAGAAATACTAAGATGGGTGCTGTAACCATCTTCTCTTTAAGTGTGTTTAGACTCTACTGGCATTCCTCATTCCATAGGAATTTTACATCTTTCTTTAACAGTTTCTCCATCGGTGCTGTAATCTTTGCATATCCCTTGATGAATTTTCTGTAGTACCCGGTATGACTAAGTACTGTCCTCAATTGTTTGACTGAGTTGGGTGCTCGAAGATTTACAATGATGGCATTCTTTGCAGGATCTACCATTAAGCCTTGCCTGCAGACAATGTGACCCAACAAGATACCGAATGACGCACAGAATATACATTTTTTCAAGTTTAGAGAAATATGGTACTGCCTACATTTCTCTAACATCAGTCTTAAATCTCCTATGTGCTTGTCAATTAATCCAAATATAGTCCAATCATCAAAATAAACTTCTAGGAATTTATGGATGTATTCTTTAAATACAACAACTACTACTCTAGAAAAGATAGCTGGTGCATTCTTAAGACCAAAGGGCATTACCGTATACTGGAATGAGCCCCATTCTGTTGCAAAAGTGGTCTTATGTCGATCTTCTGAGTGGATTCTGATCTGGTGATAGCCTGAAAATCCATCAGTGAAGGAGTAGACCTCCTGTCCTCCCACATTCTCTAGTACTTCATCAGTGAAAGGTGTCGGAAATGGATCATGAAGCGATGCGTCGTTGAGTTTTCACAAGTAGACACAGATCCTGATGTCTCCTTTATTTTTATTTTCTTGCACGACCATGGGACTAACCCATTCGCTCTCTTCTACGGGCCCAATGATGCCTGCTGCTAGCATCTTATCAATCTCATCCTTAACTTTTTCTTTGTAGTGCAGATTTAATCTATATGGACGCTGCTTGACTGGTCTAGCATCCTCTTTCAATGGTATCCTCATTACTCCCAGGTCTCCGACTATTCCCTTCATCTTTGTGAACTTGGTGGGAAATAGGTCCTGATAGTCATGTAGCAAGTTTGCAATCTGTCCAACTGTTTCATCGGTCCAATAGTCTCCAATAGAGGCAAACTTTGGTTCTGTGTCTATGCCAATATTGATCTTTTTAATCTTGATCGGCTCTATGATTGGTGGAATCTATAGCTTCGGTCCATCAACATCGCGAGTCCCTTCTGAATCCGGAATGTTGATGTTGTGAGGATCCTCATCCTCCTCCTCTGGTTCTGATGCAAAATTATAACACTCTAGCGCCTCTTCTAACTGGATGGCCCACTCAGTTTGAGTATGTACTGATAGGGTACAATCCTCAAATATCTTAATCTTTATTACATCTAGGGCCTGATCAACATTTGGATACTCAGATTCAAAAGCGAAGGTAAGTAGAAAGCTGTCTATTGGAAGTGGCCATGTAGTCGTTCCCTTGCGCAATTCAGTCTCTGTGTACCAGTTCCGTGGAACTGTGTCCAAAGTGTGAATGAATTGATGAACCCATTCATCCTCGGGAATGTCCGACCAATTCTATTCACATGTCTGAATATGTGACTTGGGGTCACTTTCTCCTGTGTATCTCTATTGGACATACTCTCTGTCGGTAGAGAATCTGATTGCCATCAGTCTCTGAAGATCATCCCATGATGCGATATTCTCTTTATGTGCATACCACCATCTTGCAGGTGTGGCTCGTAATGCAAGGTCCATAGCTGCAATCCTCTGCTCATGAGGAATTTGTTGTTCAAACTGGGTAAGAGAGTCCTGGATATTTGTTAGACCATGAAATGATGGAATCTCATTGATCTCTGCGCCAATCCATCGCAGTGACTTAGTCATGTACGCACATCTGCATGCTGAGACTTCGTAAAGTCTATTCTGCCAGTTCTCTAAACCAACATCTGAATCCAATGCGCATGAGCTATCACATCGCCAACTAATGTTCCCTTTTGCGGTTGGATTGATGTAGTCGCTCTGGTTCACAGTCATCTGATAGAGACTGTCCATGTTATGTGCCTCTTCCTCTGCTTGGATAGGTTCAATGTATCTAGGACCCTGAAGAGGATCTAACGGTGAGATGACCTGGATTTGCGCGTCCTCAAAGGTCATTTGTCTTCTCTTTAAGTCGATAACGGCCATGTTACCGATCGCCCAATCAATGCCTAGTAGTGCTAGATATGGTCTACTATCGCCAATAATTTCTATAACTTCAAAGTCCGCAGAGCTGCGAACTCCGTCAATGTCAACTGGCACCTGTGATAATCGACCCAGGGGTGATACCCTCTGTTGATTAGCTAATCTGAGATGGATAGGCGATCTGACTAACTTAGGGCTACCCATCTGTTCCCATGTCTACTTAGTCAGAACATTTACCTCTGATCCTAGATCTAGGATTACCTCGTCCATTTCGAATTCTCCAACCTGTGCTGTGAGTCGCATATCTCTTCCTGTTCTTATATGTCCCATAATATTATGAACAACACAATGTGCACTGCTCAAGGAAGAAGATGGCTGACACTGATCTATGATGCGCTGAAGTTATTCGATAGCTTGCTCATTTCTCATGAGTTTTAAACAGCTCTGCAGGAAGGATTGAACACTTCCTGTCAACTCGTCCTCATCGCAAGCGCCCGATGTGGTAGTCTACGATATCTATACAGGGCTAACGCCACAAGGTGCTTGCTGCAGTACGCCCCTAGACGGTGGTACCTGCGATCCTGATTGCATAGGGTCATCAAAGAAAGTCTTAGCTTCCTAAAATGTCTGTTTATTCTTCTATAGGTCAAGTGGTGTTTCTTTGTTAGGCGCTTTACGCACCCACTCTTGACCTGTGGTATTTTCAGTATCCTCCGATGTCCCATTAGTGGAAGCACCGTTGTGAGTCACAATGTTGACTCTTGGTTCTGGTTCTTCCTACTCAGCAGTAATAAGCTGGATGTTCTTGTGTACTGCTGGCTTAGGTTCTCTGATCTTAGCTATCAAGGTAGGACAGTCTGCTATAGCGTGATCGTAAGATTTGCAATAGTTACATGTGGTGGTAGGGCTCTGACAGTCCCTAGAATAATGTCCTACAACTCCACAGTTGTAACAAGTAACTTTTCCGCAACCACGGCCAAAGCCTTCTCCATGGCCAAAGCCTCCTCATCCTCCTCATCCTCCTCATCCTCCTCCACGGTCACCATAAGCTGGATCATCCTGTGGTCCTTCTACTGGACCCTGTGTTTCTGATTGGACTCTATACAGGTCTTGCTTGCTCCTGACCATGAGATCATAGGCTCGGCAATCGTGTTCATCATGGCCTACGGACTTGTAGAAGACACAGTATAAGTTCTTAGGTGTCTGCACGTACTTCTGAATTAGAGGGCACTGGTGAGGTAGATGTCCTCTTGTTTTGCATATTTCACACCACGGCCCGTGGGTCTGTGGTAAGGGGTTAGGAGCCCATGTTGCTATATATTCTACAAAGAATGGACAATTATCTTTAGTATGGCCTTGTGCTTTACACTTTACACACCATATGTCTTGCGCAACCTCTTTCCCTTTCTTAAGCTCATGCATCTGTATCTTGAGATTAGCCAACTGGTTCTGCAGATTTGTCATATCTGTGCTGGTTTCAGCTAGAGGTGAAGCCTCTAGTTTCATTTCCATCTCCAACGCATCATCCCGCATCTGGAGTTTCTACTGCATTAATGGTAGTCTGATGTGAGGGAGTAGTGCTGCAATAAACCATTCCTTATGCTGCTCCGACGCAAACTCAAAGCTGACTTGGTCTATAAGGGCTTTAAATTTCTGATCGAAGTCCCACACTGACTCTATAGGTAACTGTTTGATGTCTTTGAGCTCTGTAATGCACTGTGACTCAAACTTAGGTTTCTTAAACTCTTTAATCATGGAAGTCCTGACCTGGACAAGCGTTCTGGGTACCGCTGAGGTATAATTCATATACCATGTTAAGGCTCGTTCTCTCAGTGTGGTGACCAACTGTACAAGTTTACTATTATCATCATTGATTTCTTTAATGGTCCACACGGCTTCACATAGAAACCAATGATGCTCTGGGTCCTCTGCCCCTGTACCCTTAAAGATAGGTAGCTTCATATCATCCCCCATTCTATTTCTACGTGGTGGATGTTGATTTGCTGTGTTACTACCACTCGGTGGTGTAGGTGGAGGTGATGTAGCGGTAGTATGTACTGTCTGGGAGCTACTGGATGGTGTTCCTACGGGATTGTTCTGAGTCCCGATATATTTCTATGGGGTATAAGGGTGGTAAGGGATACCCCCTTCTGTTCTGTCTATATGGTTATGACTATGTTGTCTAGTACTATCTGAACTGTCTTCAAATATGGGAGATCTAAAATATACTTTGTATTTCTTTCCACTACGTGTACGTTCAAACTCTTGTGACATTACTATCTTTACTTATTCATTTGAAACTAGATCCATTGTTCCTTTTTCATGTAATAACATCTTAATGGACAAGTTTAAAGATTTTAGGTACTTACCGCGATATCCTTTGAAGAAGTACCGCTCAGCCTCGCTGAAGCTTTTTCTTTGGTCAACTGCAAACTCTGTGACGAAGCCTTCTAGCACACTCGCAAGCCAGAAGTCTACTGTCCTCGTAATGGGATTATCAAGGTTCTTCACGGTCTGAATCAGCTCCGGTGTCCAGAGAATGTTTCTTTTCTTCTTGAATATGCTTGTATCCATCAACTTTAATAACCAGTCGTAAAGCTCGTTTCCAAAGGTCGCAAAAAATATCGCATGCAGGTCTATAACGATATGTTTTTGTAACCAGTCCTCTGTACTCAGGCTAGGACTCTTGTTCTCTCGTTCAACAAACTCTTTCTCCGTAGACACAACCCACTCGTTGAGTTCGTCTCTAGTAGGACGCCACCAGAACATCAGTGCTCAGTTTGTTCAAAATCGGCAACAGAACCATTTGTTGGTTGCTGGGCAGACCCGGGTTTACTGTAATGAACGAAAAACACCCCTAGCTCACTGGCCCTTTCGGCGATAGACCGCGGAGTGGCCTGAAGTCTCACCCGAAGTGATCCTAATGGGTTGGCCAAAGACTCAAGTGTCTCGACCAGGTTCTGTATGGCATCCTGTGCGCGTCTCGCAGCTCTTCTTAGCCTGCGAGATGTCTCTCTCTTCTCTGCAATGCGCAGTTTCCTCTTCCTCGCAATGACTCTAGCCCTTATTGCATTGTCGCGCCCTGGGCAACACGTAACTTTCTCCTACACTCGATTCTTAACCGCAGCGCAACACAGCTCCTCTGCTGGTGCGATATCGCCTCCCTGCGATATCCTACCGCTGCGACTCAGCGTACCTAGCGTACTGGTGTTCCACTTACAGGACTCAATGCACAAGTTTGTTTTACACTGCAAATCTTAACTGTCTCGAGTGGGACTTAGGCAAACTCTTATACAGACTACTTAAAGACTTCAACTTGCATTTATACTTTTACTATGCTGTGAACTGAATAACACATACATACATTTACTGTAAGCAAAGTTCATGTAATGAATGACAGATATAACAAGAAAATACAATCACATGAATCAATCACATAACGCTCAGATTTTACGTGGTTCACTTCCAGGGTAGAAGCTACGTCCACAAAACTGTGTTTCTATATTATAACTTGAGAGAGGTACACAGTTCTACTGCACCGCATATGCAGCTAGAGATCTTCTGGGTAACTCTGCACACAGCCTGGAGCCCTTCTCTCTTAGATCTCTTCTCTATATTTCCTTCTTACAATATACTCTCACTCTCTCTCTCTCTCTCTCTCTCTCTGTCAATCCCTGCAGATTGTTACAATACAAAATAACAGTGAACTAACAGACTACTGGACTCTCAGACTCGCTAATGTCTGAGTAGCTACTGGCTATCCTAATAGCTCCAGAAGGACTGACTAGCTGGATGGCTTAAAATGCTTAAAATGCCAACCTTTTACAATACAAAATACATACCTTTATAGGCGGCCCGAAGGTCTCGGCATTACAACACTGTGGGCCTATCCCAACAGTAACCCAAAACCCTAACTAGTGACAGTCGGCATATCTGTACTTTGGGTAGCCGCTTTCTGTCACACCACTTCTCTCTGCAGTCTTCCATGCTTCCCGACGCTGACCAGGGGTACTATGCACCGCTTCCCTTCTTCTGTCCTTCGTCTTCAATACCTCGGCCTCGTCGCTCCTTTTCCTTTATGAGGGTAGTTGAGCCCTCCTGTCTTCGTCGCTGCCTTTAATGCAGTGGTTGAGCTCTCTCTTCTAGGCCGCTCAGATACTGTCGTCTTTCTTGACTTCTCTATTTCAACAGTCATAGTTTTCGGCTCTGCTCTGTAGCTAGAAACATGCTACGACGTCGTAGCTTTACCTTATCTCTTCGTCTTCGCCAAAGCTGTTTATCCGCCAAAATGGCAGCTTTTCCGGTAGCTGCGGGACTCTGCTCCAACAAATGGTTCCCATATCTCTATTCAAATGAAAAATGTCAACTTGAGATGTCATCTATGGTGATTCAAGGTGTCATTCATGAACCTTGAGCCCTAGAATCTTGTTTACAACCTAAAATCAAATATTTCTCTAGCAACCATTATTCAAACCTTATCCTCCATACATAATGCTAAAAAACTCCTAATCATGGCCATATCCTAACTTAAAGGTTGAGGATACCCTTAAGAGATCATGTGTGTTGGTTCAAGGTGTTTCTCTTGGCCCTATATGCCTATAAGGTTACTTTAGGGCCTAAGGACTAGGTTTCCTCCCTCAACCATGTGTATGGATATGTTCCTAGTGCTAAAATCATTCTAATGGACTGCATACTCTCTCTCAAATGAAAAAGATCATATAGGGAGGTCCTATGTCTATGTCCAATTCCTTGTTCATAGACCTCAAGCCTTAAAAATTACCTTTACGACATAAGTCTTGAGTTTACTTTCCAAACCATGGTCAGGGGACTATGACTCATACTTAGTTCTTAAATCCTCCTAATGGTGTCCATATTACAACACAAAGAAAAATTATACTCTCGGGAGGTTAGGAATTGTTGTTTGAGGTGTTCTTGTTGATGATGCTAAAATATCACTATAGGTCATAAGTCTTGATGATGTGAACTATTGTTTTTATTCATTTCTCTAGCCATGCACCAAACCCATTTATTGCGGTTCTCCATAAACCGTGCACATTTTTCTTATTCATAACTTTTGCTCATTTTTTTTCTCCATAACATGTGTGCATTTTGTAAGTCTATAAACAATGCAATGTCCCTTTCCGATAGTCATATTACATTATACAAACAAAAACCATGTAAAATAGACTATCTTTGAAGAGGAATACGAGCTCTCTATTTAAAGATTCACAATACACCATCTCTATCATTCATTTTCTTATGCAGGTGCATAATTGAGGAAAATTTTCATGATTAATCATTGTGGTATTGGGATATATGAACATAATTAAAGAATAAAATAAACAACCTTGAATAACATCTCATTGAAAAGAACCAAATATAAGATCATCAACATTCATTTTCTTATAATTGATGAGAACACAAGACAATTTTCATCATTAAGACCATTTCATGGTGATGGTGAATATATACAATTGTGGAAGAAAAGAATCATGAGGAATACTTTCTAATTGGAGAGAGAAAAATTCAATATTTAACTTTCATTTTGTTGTAATTGAGGAGCACCAAAGACAATTTTTCTCATTCATCATTGTTGTGATGGGAAATATACATAATTGAGGAGGAAAATTGAAGCATCCTTGAAGAATTTAATTGAAAATCACAAAAGAAGATCTTCATCATTTGTTCAAGCTTGTAATTGAGGAGTACCAAAGAAAATCTATATTGAATTGGTCATTATGGTGATGGGAAATATACGAAATTGAGGAAGAAAATCAACAAGGAAGAAGAGACCTCAAGAAATCATTGAAGAAGATAAATAAAAGTAAAGAATATGCATGATGAATCAAAGGATTTGTTTGGAAACTAATCCAATTCCAATTATAGAGTATACCACGGTTCATCATATTAATCCATGACAAGGAAAATGGAGGCATTCACTAGAGGGGCCCTCAATTTCCACAACAATTGATGAACAAGCACTCCATGACACTAATCAAGAAATAAAATATAGGTGCTTGTTGAAGGAGCTAGTCGGTTAGCTAACTAGATTAGTTAGCTAATTAATTGGAGATTAGGTCAGCCTCATCGGTCGTGTCGGTTAAGTGAACCGACAAGTAGTTACCATAACTTGTAAATGTATAAATAGGTTGTTGATCCAGATATGAAATTGGTTCAGTTTGATGTATGAACCCACATGTGTTATTGAGTAATATAAGTTGTATTCTACCCACTATTCTTGTCTCTTGTCTCTGTTATGATTATATGAATCTTTATGTGTATTATTGGTAACCTAGTGATCTGAGTGATTACAACATTGGTTGCATTGCTGGTAGTACATATACGTATGAAATGACCATGAGAAAATTACTCAGAACAAGAGATTAAGGATTGGTGGGAGGATAAAATCGTGAACTACTTGTAGAATTATGCTCGGAGAAACAAACTGACTATTGCCCAAGCGAAGGAGAAATTATTCTTCGAGAGACATGAGAAGTTTGTAGAATATGTACCTTAGTCTCTGAAGAAGTTATTGGATGAAAAAGCCAGTAGACACTAAAGAGAAAGAGTTACTCCAGAGGCTGACGAGAGGTGGACGCACAAATCTGTCGAATTAGTTTGAAAAAATTGCAGACGAGTTTTGTGAAGAACGTGCCATGGAAGTGAGAGTCATTATCGAGAGTATCGAAGAGAGGTTCTATAACGAATTCACTGAGCAGTTTCTTTGCTCACTATTTAATCTTTTGTTTAAGTTCTGATCGATAGGGGAGAAGCCCACATTGTTGAGCCTCATTCATCATTAATCGAACTGCCATCAAACACTAACTGGGCAAAAAAGAAAAAAAGTGTGGGAGATGTTTGTTGCAGAAAGGGAGTGGGAATACTTCTTGAGAAAATAGATAGAACCACCCAGGATTACTAAAGCATCGAGTAGGATATGGGAGGGTAGCTGGTCATGTGTTGGGGTAGAGCAGAATTATTCTAGTCGATTGTGAAAGCAGCCTCCATCAATGAAAAGTGGGGCCAAGAAAAAATAATTCAGACAGTGACTCACAAAAGCACTCTGGATTTACAAAAATTAGAGAGAGATAAGAGGAAAAATTGAAGGGAGGAACTTAGAGAGAAGGACGTCATGATCTAGAGAAGAATGGCCATTAGAGTGACAGAACATGAAGAAAATCTGCCAGAGTCGGGTCATGACCGACAGGAAGAGGGCGTAGATGAATAAGTGTTACTGATGGAGGAAGATTTGTGGACAGAGCAACGTGAATCTCTCCAACTTGAGATACCCCAGGATGTAAGACCTCTATCTCCAATAAATTCGAACCTGAGTGCCCGAGTGCAGGCCATTGTCGAAGAAGACCTAAGGCTACGAGCTGGCAGGTTTGGTGTATGGAGCCTAGTAGACGATGAAGGAAATGATGTCGACCATATTGTCATTCGTCGACCAGAGGAAGAAAACTGGGTCACATTCCAATCGTACCCATCTAACCGAAGTATCCACCTACTCTACCCAGGACATGAAGGATCACCGCCCATCCAAACACAAATTTAAAGAACACAAAGCATTCAGATTTGCAAGAAATAATATATGAGTTACAACAATTTGCTTGGATATCGACACAAGGAGTCGAACTAAGTCGACAACTTGTCAAGGACGAACCGACAAACAAAAATTCTGACGAAAATGAGATTTTTGTCGAAAACAGTTGTGATCAACACATGGTAACAGAGAGTATCCCACCACCCCCACCACCACTTCCTGAAGAATATGCGGACTTTGATGACATGTGGCATAGCGTCGCACACATCCCCCTCTATGAGGGCAATGAGGATCCCAGACAACATTGGTTCATCTGCGAATTGACATGGGAAGCAAACACAGTAACAAATGAAGATAGACAAATGGCACAGTGCTCCAATGCTTTGCGAAAGAGGGAACTGACTTGGTACATGACATACACTAAGAAAATTCCTAATGCAACCAAGGGAGAATTAAAAAAAATTTCTTTCATTATTCAAAACCCTGGATGTGAAGTACCTGGCAGCAAAAAAGTTAAAAACAATAGTACAAAAACCCATAGAGACTGTCTGGGAATACGATAAAATGCTAAAGGACCTACTCATCCAACCGGATTATAACATTGATGAATAATTATTAATCCAATGGTTTCTTGTAGGGCTTTCATAGAAGATCCGGAGGCATATTAGTCTGGACACATTCAACACATACGAAGATGCTCTCACAAAGGCGTTGCAAGTCGAGATGGGAGAAGACTACCTAGCTCACCGTATGGAAAACCATATTGAATACCAATTAGAAATAACGAAAAAATAATTATGGGAACTTAACCTCAAAGGACAAGACATCTGGTGTACCAGATGCTCAACAACTGGGCATACTAAAGATAATTGTCGACAAGATATCAGCTGACAATATGTGCGCTTTGTTCAAACAAAATTATTCTAGAACATATTCCAAGAACATGGGCTACATGTGCCAAAATATTGTTCATTCAACATGAAAAATGAAAAAGCTTCCTGGTGCGCAATTTGCAAAGTTAAGAGTCATGCAACAATCGATTGTCACTTGAACCTAAAGAACCGACAAAACTATCATGTAGTGTATCAAACAAATGCTATTACACATAACAATAATAATAATGAATGGAATGAGCAAAACAACAAAATATATGAAGGACAAAGATATGAGAGCCAGTATGATATTAATCGTCGTGGAGGATATGTAGGTCGAGGTCGATTCTTCGAAATTCAGGACAACAGACCACAACGACCAATCTAGTGCTTCACATGCTATCGTTGAAGGTCACAGGTATGCAGACTGTCCATACAAAGAACAAAACGATCTAAAATTTTGTACCAATTGTGGTGTTGGTGATCACTCTTTAGAGGATTGTCGCACCATGCTCGACAAAATTAATAAAAAGAAAAATGTTAATGTCTTGTCGCATGTTCAAAAGTGTGATGTAATTCGTACAAAAAAATTGCAAATAGTCACTAGACAAGGAACAAAAACTGGCAATGATAATCCAAGAATAAGTAAAATCAAAATCAAATATGACTATCCTAATCCTATAAAGAAAAATCAATTATATAATGATGCATCAAATATGTTTCAAGAATTTGCTAGGAAAGAAGCAATCGATGATGGTCGACAGAATACATCTCAAGAACTACTTAACTTAATATATAATGATAAATCAATAGCACAATTTATTGATTTGTTATACAATATTTAGAACAAATCCGGCATGGATAAACAAACTAAGAATATATGTAGCCTAAATAAAAAATATACTAAGTGATGCTGACCCACTGGTTGACTTAGAAATAGAAGGATGTCATGTTCAACAAGTTGTTCTTGATTTTGGATCTCAAGTGAATATTATGACAAGAGATACATGGGAATAATTGGGCAGACCTCGACTTAGCGAGTCAAGCATATATCTAAAATTAGCATACCAAGGACTCATTGAGCCTATTGGGGTATGGATAAATGTCGACACGACCATAAAAGGCATTAATACAAAAGTCGACTTTGAAATCATAGACCCTGAGGAAGGATCCAACTCCTTCCAAGCTTTGGTGGTCTGACCATTGGGTCAAAAGATGAAGGCGCCAATTTCATTGGATAAAGAAAGGATAAATATTAAAGGGAATGGGCATAAAGTAATTGTTTCTATTCATCCTTCAAAAGGTGAACCATGCACTGAACCCATAGACGAAGAATTTGATGTCCGACAACTTTATCAAATCCAGAACGACGAAGATTATATTGAAATTTTTTTTATGGAGAACTTCGTTTTGGGAACCAAGATTTGGTAGGCTATAATTTAGATGCTGAATCATACATCTAGGAGATGGAAAACTACGAAACTCAAGCAATAGTATGCTGGACCATTCAGGCCATCTCAAAAAAATTGACACGACAATGTATTTATGTGTCCATCATACCAAAGATATTCGAAAGGAAAATTAGGGAATACCATTCTTTATTGCCAATTCAAATAGAAAACAAACAGTCTCTTCGGTATAAAGAAAGAGAGTCACCCGTCCTTCATATAGAACAAGTTCCCAAAAACTTAGGTGAGCACGACCGACTCCAAATCCTGGTCAAAACATTTACAGGTCAAGTTGCTTGATGGTGGGATACCCATTAATCGAGACTACAAATGTGGACAACAGCTTCAACATACTTCGTCAAAATATTTGGAGGGAAGAAGCTAACTAAACAGGCACAAATACCAGTCTTCACACAAGGAAAAGATCTCGAAAAACACATAAGTATATGTGAAAAAGAATGGAGAAGAATTGTTACAAAGATAAGCGAATATGGCCACACCTATTTCCATCCACATTAGACGATTTACCAAGAAAGTGGTATAAGATGGAAGAAGCATGAGGAGAAACGTTCGTATGGAACAAACTCTAAGAAAACTTTACCAAGGACTTTAAATTCATACTAGAAGATGAAAAACTAGTCAAAGCAACAAAACAAATAGAAACATTCATACAACCAACTTTTCATCATATTTAGACACAAAACCATAGCCGAACGAGAGCATCATGTAATAACATTCGGTCTAATAAAATACCACAGTCGACAAGACTTCAACTAGAAAATGAGCATACAAATGGAAAAAGATTTCAGTGGAAATATTGGATCATCCAGAAATGGTGAAACCAATTAGAATGATATTTAAGGTCGAATTGAACAATAAAGAAGATACTGACAGGATGATAGTAATAGACTTCCTAGCATCATTTTCATAATTAAAGGAAGGAATTCGACAAATCAATGAAATCAAGGCACCATAATGGATGGAAGCAAAGGTTAAAACCAAAGAAATCGACATATCTAATGATAACAAACCAAAAATGGCAAGAATAGGTGACTACTGGAACAAAGAACATACATCGGAAATAGTCAACCTATTAAAAGAATTTCAGGATGTCTTTGCCCGAGATTATAAAGAACTTGAAGGGTTAATACAGGAAATGGGTGAAATGAAGATTGATATCAAACCTGATGCAAGAATTGTAAATAAAAGACCTTACAAACTGGCTCATAAATATAAGGAGATAGTGAAGAAATAGATCGACAATATGTTAGCAGCTGGAATCATCTATCCAATCGACCAATCGGAGTGGGAAATCCCAATGGTGGTACAACCAAAGAAACATGACCCGACAAGATTGAGAATCTGTGTAGATTTTTGGGAGCTGAATAAAGTCACTTTAATAGATCCATTCCAACTCTGTTCATAGATGAAATCCTAAATGAGGTCATAGGACATGAGCGCTATTCATTTACAAATGGATTATCAAGATACAATTAAGTGCCGATTTCCAAGGAGGATCAGAAGAAGACAACATTTATCTATGAATTCGGTTCATTCGCTTACAGAGTTATGCCATTCGGTCTTAAAAATGCACCAGCCATATTCTCAAGAATAGTAGTCAAAGCATTTAAGGAATACATATATAAAAAATGTTGTATACGTTGATGATTGGACGATTTAATCCATGTTGAAAGATTACTGCAAATGGTTAAGGCTAGTGCTAGAACGATGACGACAAATCCATCCATCACTCAACATAAAGAAATGCATCTTTTTAACCCCTATAGGAATTCTACTGGGACATATTGTATGCAAAGAGGGTATCAAAATTGACTTCGCAAAGATAAAAAAACATACTTGACTTAAAACCCCCAGTGAATCCAAAGCAAGTTAGAGTATTACTAGGGCATACAGGATATTACATGAAATTCATTCATCACTACTCAGATATGACATACCCTTTAGAATAATTATTAAAGGAAGATTAGGAGTTTGAATGGACTGAAGAATGTGATGCATGCTTTGACACTTTAAAGAGAAAATTAGTCGAAGTACCTATTCTCCGGTTTCCAAATTGGTCAGTCAAATTTCATGTACACATTGACGCATCGAGCATAGCAATAGGCACAATATTAACATAGCTGGGAGATGATGGGATGGACTACCCAATCATGTATAGCAACAAAAATTTAAACAAAGAAAAACATAACTATTCCACGATAGAAAGGGAATCATTTGGAATGGTATTTGCACTCCAAAAATACCGACATTCTCTATTAGCTAACCCCTTTATATTTTACATTGATCACCAAGTGTTGAAATACCTACTAAACAAACCTTTACATCATGGAATAATATGTCATTGGTTGTTTCTATTCCAAGAATTTGAGTTTGAATTTGTAGTTCGACCGGGAAGGCTAAATGTCGGACCCGACCACTTGTTGAGAATCAACATGGGGAAGGAACCGACATGAGTTGAAGATGATATCCAAGATGTACATCTATTCAGAATAGAACCTATACCTAACGAACTATAAGAGATAGTGCAATTCTTAGAGAATGGACAAGCACCTGAGGGAATGAGTACCAAAAAGAAGCAAATTTTAGCAATGAAGGTTGCACCATACAGTCTAATTAATGGGTTCCTATATAAAATGGTTTTGGATGAAGTACTCGATCTATGTGTCTTAGAACATGAAAGAGAGAACATAATGCATGAAGCACACTATGGCCCAGTTGGAGAACATTTCTAGTTGGATACGACTACAAAAAAGATCCAATAGTCGGGACTATGGTGGCTGAAATTACACAAATATTGTCGAAAGTTTGTCGGTAAATGTGATGGTTGTCAATGTTTAGGCTGAACTTTACCTAGCACCGAGATTCCCTTAATATCAATAAATCCAAGTTTAGCGTTCAAAATTTGGGCTATCGACTTTATAGGATCATTCCCAGTTCCTGCTAGAAGGATAGGTGCATGCTACATCATAACAGTAGTCGAGTACATTACTAAATGGGAAGAGGCAAAACCTGTTGAAACCTGTTCTAGTGAAGTAGCTACTAAATTCATATACGAAAATATAATTACTATATTTGGTTGTCCATTGACTCTAATAAGTGACCAAGGATCACATTTTATCAACAAAACAATTACAGTCTTAACAGATAAGTTCAAAATCGACCACAGAAGAAGCACAACTTATCATTCTCAATCCATCGGTGCAATAGAAGCATTTAACAAAACCTTAACAAGGGGCTCAACAAAAAATTGTAAGATTGACACATATGACTAGGATGAGAAAATTCCTGCTGTCTTATGGGCATATAGAACAACATATAAGCAATCTATAGACCAAACACCATTTAGAATAGTTTATGGCTAAGAATTAGTTGTTCCCCTACACTTTTGACAATAGACACCAGTAATCCTCGACATATTACACATTAATGTCGAAGAAGCTGAGAAAGAGAGACTAATGCAACTAGCTAAGTTATAAGAACACCAACTAATTGCTATACAACACCAGGAAATTCAAAAGCAACAACAGAAAGCATTGCACGAATGAAACATCAAAAACAAAAACTTGTCGATTAGGGACCTTGCACTGTTGTATAACAGTCAAGTAAAATGTAAGACAAAGAAATTTCCTACAGAGTGGATGGGACCTTACAGAGTTGAAGAAATCAATGCCAATGAATCAGTTCGACTAAGAAATCTACAAGGAGAAGTATTTCGTAAAATAGTTAACGGTGCTCGACTAAAGCGGTATGAAAACTAAAAATTCAAAACAAAAAAATGGTTTGATAACTGTTAACAAAATCTATAAAAACCTAAAAACAACAAAATAAGAAATACAACAAAATCAAAATGACAAGGACTTATTATCAGGGAGGAAGTAGCAAATTACCATTCGAAAGAATTAGCAATCGACAAAATCACCATCAAGAAAGTGAATACTACCCATCTGATCGACATGCTCATAGCCATGATGGATATCGACGAAAGGACGAAGCAATGGTCCAATCAAATCATCATGAAGATCGACAGAAGGATCGCCAAAATCAGTGCACATATAACAAAATTTCTCCAGATCATCCTTCTTAGTCAAATCCGCCATTAATACCTCCATCGACCAGTTCACCTCCCGCACCACCTATAAATACTACATCAGATGAAGAATTCATATCATTTTATGAAGAGATTGGGAAACAGAGCTATCAGACTCCCAATATTAGGATACCTATTCAAGAACTAGAACAAGTCACTGACGAGATGGCACCAAAGAAGACGAGATCGACAACCAGCAAGGAAAAAGAGCTAGAAACCACCGTAACTCCATTGGTACAAAGACTGGAAAACATCAGTAAGGAAAAATTTCAGGAAACTTCTTGGTCAAGACTATGGGAAAAAAATAAGAAATGGGCACATATAGACAGGAAAATGACACTAGAGGCTCACAAATTAAACGCTAGTACTATTTTGAGCTATATGAATGCTCCATTCATAGGAAGCTTCGAGGGTACAAAATATATCATTGCAAAATTCATCATCAGTTGGTATCACAATGGGAAGTTTTACTTTGAAAAAACTATTGAGATATCAAGTATAAACTTACAGGATTATCTAACAAAGGCAAACCAATTCCAGTTGGGCCAAAACCAGGGATGGTTGAAAAATTAATAGGTGCACTGACCGGAAAGAACTCTAAATTTCTGGTAATTAGTCAAATCAAGGCCACAACACCCAATATGGTCACGAAAATTGTTTCTACAGGACTAACCATTACAGGACGTGGGTGTGACTTAAGGCTTGATATGTTGGAAGCTTTTGACAATATAATGGACAAAGGGAAAACCTATTGTTGGGAACAATATGTAGCCGACCTTGTCAAAACTATTTGCACAAAATGTGAGCAGGAAGGCGCTGCAATTAGATTTCTGTTGTTAATCATATGGATTGCGATGGATCACCTTCAATTTGTTGGAGACCCACAATTCCTTGAGCCGATGAGATTCCACATGTGGAACTTCAAACTGTTTTCAATGGCTGGGAATTCGAAGGAACCACAAAAAGCTTCCCCAAAACTAAAAATTGTGGGAGTCATTAAATATTCATTCCTAAGAAATCCCAACAAATAATCCCAAGTTGTCGCAGCACAAATTTCATCATTTATACCATCTACTGGAAATCCTCTCCTTCCGGTTAATGAAGCCCATATCAGGTGATTTTGATGCAAATGATAAAATTGAAACATTGGCAATAGATAAAGAAATAGTCTACCTCCTCAATTTTGTCGAAACTAATGACCTTGTCGACTTGCAACCTGAAGTCGAGGATCCTATGTCGAAAGATGCCCTTTCGACCACCCCATCAACTTTAGAACACCCACCCTCTCCTACGCCACCATCAACCTCAACTCCACCTTCAAACTCAGTTCTACCATCCACACCACCGACAAGTACACAACCAGCTACATACCCCATCTCTGAGACATAGTTGGTAAACCCCAATCTAACAAAATATCAACCAACAGAAGATCAGATGACGGAAGATCAACATATATAACAACAACATCTAGAACCAGTGTCGACAGGAGCATATGTTGCACAACATAAACAATCTAGGCATAAAAGAAAAAGAAAAGAGAAACAGAAAAAAGAAAAGGAATAACAACAGTTAGCATCAACCATCCACCTGGTCCAGCTAGGGTCGACCACAACGGTGGATACACAAAAAAATCAAGGACAATGAATTAGATCGAATGTTGGAGGCCCTTAACTAGGAATCCAAAGAAAGGAAATAAATAATACAAGAACATATGAAAAAAATTAAAGCAGAACAATTCAAATTCTTAACAAAATCTAGAGATCTGACACATACAATCATTCCAGTACCATAGGACACTGACACTGACAGACCATTGGAACAGGAATACCATCTATTCGAAAGTGTCATGTCCAATCTCCAAATTTAGTTGTAGGCAAGGAAGGAAGAGAAGATAGAACAAATTTATGTGTTGTTAAGAAATTAATTCACAAAATTCTCCGAAGCTCACAGAGTATTGAAAGAACATTTTGAGGAATCCAATGTCACAGAGAAAGTTTTAAGAAGCTAGGTCACCTACTATATCCAAGTATTTCAACAACAAAGAAGTACACAAGCGCACATTAAAACATTATAAATCTAGTGAGGATACACATAAAAGATGAATAAAACAATTGAAGACCAACTAACATAAGAGACAACAAAGCTGGAAAAACTGGAGAAGCAAGCACATCAATGGTTAACTACAACCAATCTTGGCTTGGAGAGCCTTGACGAGATTCGTCTTCCCATGAAAAGATTACTTGACAATGCAGAGGAGAAAGCACAATTTTTAGGACCCGACATGAGTAATATTATGGACTTGTCGATACAGGAGGAGATGTTGAGCTTGTCAAGCATCACAACCTTGACCATCGATATTCAGAAAGCAATCCGCAATTGCATAGAATTTCAGCATTAGCTAGCAGTGACAACATAAGCCATTTTAGAGATTTTCGTACAGAAATGACCATCTATTCGGCAGCATAGTCCATGAACAAAGCAATTGTAGGAACTACTTAAGACAATCAATTTAATACCTCCCCTATTTCTTTGGGACAAAGAAAGGTTTTGTTCCTGGGGGAGATGTTGGATGAGCTAGTCCGTTTTCTGACTAGACTATTTAACCAACTAATTGGATATTAGGTCGTCATCATCGGTCATGTCAGTTGAGTGAACTGACAGGTAGTTACCATAACTATTTTGTAAATGTATAAATAGGTTGTTGAGCCCAATATGAACTTGGTTCGGTTTGATGTATGAACCCACATGTGTTATTGAGTAATATAAAATGTATTCTACCCACTATTCTTGTCTCTTGTCTCTGTTATGATTATATGATTCTTTATGTGTATTATTGGTAACATAGTGATTTGAGTGATTACAACATTTCTCATTAGGGGATGTTTCAATTCCCACATCAAGTCAATGTAATAAGTCACTATCTCAAGATGAAGCTCATGAAGAACCAAAAAATGTTATGACCTCTCGCGGTTATACAAGTGATGAAGTTAGAGAGGCATTGCATGTAGAGACTATTGTTGAAGAAACACATGTTATTGGGACGATTGAAGAGGATGTTTGAGTACCACTATCAAACTACCAGGAAGAGAATGAAGGAAAAAAATCTACTACTGAAACGACAAAGCATCCTAATGATTTCCTACACAGTACAATTCCAACCCCTTACCTCCATTATCAAGTACATGTCGAAGAACTCCGAAGCGTATATAGGTTGATTTAAGTTTCCTCAATTCTATTAAAGGTACACTGTCTAAATGTATTATTTATTATCAAACTCAACAGATACTTAATAAATATTTTGATTCTAAATGTGATGGAGATAAATGTAGATGATTTCTATCATTGTTAAAATCCAGGGAGATGAATATTTTTAATAAAAAATTAGGGCTAAATATGATAAATAATTATGGACCAAGTTCTCATATAGTTAAAATCTTAGTAGATTCCTTTAGTAAAATTGGTAAGAACACATGCTTAAAGGGATGCAATGCGGCTCGTCATGTGTTGTCACAAGAAATTGTAAATAAGAACACTAGGGTCCTTTGTTTTCTCAATCCTACATCCAAACTTGTTATTTTGAATGTGAAAACCCTTCATAGATATTCTATTAGAAGAGAACATCTTGACAAAACTAGTCAAACAATGTTTGGGCCTTTATTGGCACGCTGCTAATTGATGCAATAAAGAGACTAGTGTATATTTTTTGGCATGATAACATCATGCCTTATTCAAACCAAAAGGATGTGCTAAAAATTAGTACCACATATTAAACAACTTCTTGATATAACACAAACAAAAATATATGAGAAACTTAAGAATGAACGTAAATAATTGAGCTTAGGGAAAAAAGTATTTTGATAAATGTAACCACTGGTATGTTAAAATAAATACTCTTCATATCACTTGTTGTTATAGATACCATGTGGAATATGAATATTAATATGAAACATTTTTGTACATTTGTCATGTGTTGCATATTAACCATGTGTAGGATTGCTCCATTACAATACCACCGACTTCATCAAGATAATTCATGCAAAGCACCATGTGTAATAGGTATGAGGGGAAAACATACTATGCAAAAGCTTGTATAGATGGAACATGCTCCAACTGTGGTGGAATGGAATTATTCATCCAATATATTCACGATAGTGGTGATAGTGAATTTGGGAATATGGTTGTAGACAAAAAAAAATTCAAAGACATCAACTATGAAATAGGCCCTAGGAAAGAAAAAAATTACAATTGGTGACATATCAGGTCAGTATTTATCTCTAAATTTATGTTTTGGTTATATTTCAATCCATACTTACAAACCAAACTTGCGTCAAGATAATTTTGTGACACTCGGTACAAGTCAATGACATTATCAAGGAAATTATTGTAAAGACACAATAATATGTTTAGCATGTCCACATGGCACGATGCCAGGATAAGCAGTTTAGAATTTTTAGAGATATGTTTCCCTGTGGTACTATACTTTCAGTGGTTTATTTTTTTCAAGAATTACACTCTAAAACCCCAAAACGAGATTCAAAATCAATATTATCACACTGAGCATGTTTCCTTGATGGTCCATATCAACGATAAATTCTAAAGGAATATCACTTCTACATAAGTGATTATAGGTGCCATGACTTCCACTATGTACATCATCGTTTCAACATGTTCTATGATCACCTTAAAGGAAGGAATATACAAATGGATCACCATTGGATTTGTTCTGATGGATGTGCTGGTAAGTTAAAAAATTCTCGCATATTTCAATTGTTGTGTTCATTGCACAAAAATTGCAGGGTATCACATATGTGGAACTATTTTGAGACAAGGCATGGTAAATGAGAGCATGATGGAGCTGGAGTGTGTGTTAAAGCATCCCTACGTAGGGAGGAATTGAAATTATCTATAGAATCGAATATTCAATATACTCAATCTATAGTTAGGTGGTGCACGTCAGTAATGGGAGATGAATCAACTATACAAGCAAAATACACAAGAAAAAGACACGTGGAGAGATTTTTTTGGGACATGGTTGATGTAGATCATTCACATGCATGGGAATGCAAGAGTGTTCATGGAAATCATGGCTTTCATTTAGTTTGAATATTCGACAACTCAATATTTGAAATATGGACCAGAAAACTCACTTGCTTTTTATAGTCTTGTTGTAATGGTGACTGGGATGGGTTTGAATCATTGAATTGAGTTGGTTGATGGGATCACATATCACTTCCACTTGATCAACATGCAGTTATTGATTTAAATCCATTAGAGGAAGACCAATCATCTACTTCTATATAATTTGATCATGTCTCAGATCTTGTACAACCTGGTATGATGCATATCATTTACTTTATTTCCTTATTTACGTAGTCTTTAGATGTAAATTAATGGCCTTGTCTCACACAAAAAGTGTTTTTATCATATACCCACTATAATATTTTTCAGGGCACATAGATGCAGTGGTTTCCTCGAAAGAACTGAATTGGGTGGTAATTATTAGTTGGCATGTTGTATAGAGGGAAAGAAAACCATCGATATGTCCATGACTAGAAACGAAAAAATACACTTCCCAATCAAGTCGATGGTTGTTAAATATGAGTACTTGACATAGGACAACAATGAAAGAAAGAAGGGTGGATATGTTTATAGGGACTACAAACTAGGTGCAAGTGTGTATCACTTTACCAACCTAATAATTGGTATGAACCTACAGGTACGAACAATCCCTAGATGAAATTCATCAAAGATACAATGCTCCTTACCAGATGGAGAGCACAAGAGACTAATAGAGACCATAAGTATCATAGATTATCTGGAGGTCTTGGTTATATGCTAATAGGTATAGTCTAGCATGATGAGGTATGTTATAATATTAATATTATATTGAATATATTGTTTGTATTTTTTTTATCAATATTCTAAATTTAATAAGTGATTTTACAAACTCTTCTTATATTTCCATTCTCTCGATTTGTCTAAACTAAGAAAACCTTCTCACTCTTCTTAAAGTGTGGAAGAAAAAATATCCACATAGTAAAACCTAATCTACTTAAATTCTCAAACATGGCCTTATACACCTAGCCCTTGGACACCTGGCCTCCTAATACTAGCCTTGTATTTTAGGACTCCTTAAACAAAACTAGCATCTAGAGCCATCAACAAATGGCCTCCTACAACTTAATTAGCAAGGAAACCATAACCCTAACTAGGGTTTAGGCTTTAACATGCATAACCTAGGGACCATTTAGTTGTTCCAATGAATAGTGGAAGTAATAACCTTCCTTGCTTCACATGCATTGGAATGCAAGAGTGTGCCTTGGAATCGTGGCCAAATTTATCTTCTATGATGTTTACAAATATATGCCAAATTTATCTTCTATGTTGTTTATGAATATTCCAAATTTCTCTTTTATGTTGTTTTTCAATATGCCAAATTTCTCTTTTATGTTGTTTATAAATATTCCAAATTTCTCTTATATGTTTTTTATCAATATGTCAAATTTATCTTGTATGTTTTTTTATTAATATACCAAATTTCTCTTGTATGTTTTTCTTTATCAATTTTCCAAATTTCTCTTGTATTTTGTTGATCAATATGCCAAATTTCTCAATTTATTTAACAAACTCTTCTTATATTTCCATTCTCTTGATTTTTCTAAACTAAGAAAACCTACTCACTCTTCTAAAAATGTGGAAGAAAAACTTCCCACACCAGAAAACCTACTCTACTTAAACTCTCAAACATGCCCCATAGACACCTAGCCTCCTAACCCTAGACTTGTATTTGAATAATCCTTAAACCAAACTACAATCTAGATCCATCATTGTAAACCCTAACCCTAGAGTCATCAATGGGGAAACCCTAACCCTAACTATTGTTTCATGATTAGAATGCATAACCCTAAACACTAACACCAAAATGCTTGTATTATATGATATGTCATATCTAATTAATCTATATTATTTAATGTAGGTATTTCTTATGATAGCTAAGGTTGGGGACCGTTTATATGTTCCAATGAATAGTGGAAGCAAGACCCTTCCTTTAGTTCACAATAAATGTAATTAAAATTTCAAGTAGCATTTTGTACCAATTACATCTTATAGTATCATCTTCCCTAACATCTACTACTAGCCTTCTTTCACTCTTTCTAATGTGAATTCATGATTTTATGTATCCATATTTAAAGATTACATAATAATAGTACATAGATTATGAGACATAGATTCTTTCCATGGTAGCTACACAACCCACACTAAGCCAAGATGAAGGTGATATTTTCTAATCCATCATAAACATGATTCCAAATCAAATCTACCTTAACTAATAGAATTCAAATGTGCTACTCGATATGGTTTTTTGCACCCCGAGCACAACTCCACCAAGTGTCCCGAAATGGCTCTCGAAGGTGACTTGCAAATCACCATAGAATGATGACCGAGACTCTGATCAATGAACCATCAATTCCATTGGACTCATGGTGTGGGATTCTAGCTAGGGGGCTCCTTATCTCGTGTGTGCATCACCCAATGACCTCCTTCTATGATGGTTTCTAAAACTAGGGTTTCAGTTAGTAAGGACAGTGTAATTCACACTAACTAGGGTCAACTATGGAAAAACCTGGACCCTGAGGCCGTAGGTGGAATTCCCATATAGACCCTACTAAAAAAAATCGTAGGAGATGACAGAATTCAAAACTGGTGCTTGATATGGTTTTTTACACCCTGAGCACAAATTCACCAAGTGTCCCTGAATGACTTTCATAGGTGACTTGCAACTCACCATAGAATAATGATCAAGTATTCGATTTATAAACCATTGATTTTGTTGGACTCGTGACATGGGTTTCTAGTTAGGGGGGGCATGTCTTATATGTCCATTTCCCAGTGACCTCCTTCTAAGGTGGTTTTGAATCAAGGGGTTCTCTTAGTAATGGATAGTGAAATTCACACTAAAGATGGACCACTATGGAAAACCCTAAACTGTGAGGTTGTAGGTGGAATTCCCATATCATCCCTACCCAAACAAACTTGCAAGAGATGATAGAATTCAAGGGTCCTACTCGCTATGTTTTTTTGCACCCCAGGCACAAATTCACCAAGTGTCCCTGAATGGATTTCATAGGTGACTTGCAAATCACCATAGAATCATGATTGGGACTCTGATTGATGAACTATTGATTTTGTTGGACTCGTAACATGGGATTCTAGATAGGGATGCCCATGTCCTATGTGTTCATCACCAATGAACTCCTTCTACATTGGTTTCTGAAACTAGGGTTTCACCTAGTAAAGGACAATGCAATTCACACTAACTAGGATACACTATGGAAAAATATGGACCATGATGATGTGGGAAATGTTCACATATTTTCCCTACCTAAACAGACTCGCAAGATCTAGAAAAATTCAAAATTGCTGCTCGGTATGGTTTTTTGCACCCTGGGCATAAATTCACCAAGTGTCCTTGAATGGATTTTGGAGGTGACTTACAAATATCCATAGAATTATGAATGGGACTTTTATCGATGAAACATCGATTTTGAATGGACTCGTGATGTGGGATTCTAGCTAGGGTGGGCCCTCTCCCATGTGTCCATCTCCTGATGACTTCCTTCTATGGTGGTTTCTGAAACTAGGGTTCACTTAGTAAGGGATAGTGAAATTCACTCTAACTAGGGTCGGCTAAGGAAAACCATATACCATTAGGAAATATTTTTGCTCATTATGGTTTTTTACGCCTGAGGCACAAATATTGTAAGAGCTGACGAAATTCAATATTGTTGCTCATTATGGTTTTTTGCGCCCTGGGCACAAATTTACCAAGTGTCCTTGAACAAATTTCAAAGGTGACTTGAACTCGCCATAAAAAAATGACTGGGCCTCCTATCAATGAATCATTAATTCCATTGGAATCATGACATAGGATTCTAGCTAGAGGGGTCCCTGTCACTATGTGTGTATCACCTAGTGACCTCCTACAGTGGTTTCTGAAACTAGGGTTTCGCTCAGTAAGGGATAGTGTAATTCACATTGACTAGGGTCCACTATGGAAAACCATGGAATTTGAGGCCATGTGTGGAATTACCATATCATCCCTACTAAAAAAAAATCGAAGGAGCTGACGAAATTCAAAACTGCTACTTGGTATGGTTTTTTGTGCCTTGGGAACAATTCACCTAGTGTCCCTAAATGGATTTTCAGAGGTGACTTGAAAATCAAAATGTAAGGGTGACTGAGCCTCCAATTGATGAACCATTTATTCCCTTGAACTCGTGATTTGATATTATAGATAGGGGGGGCCTGTCCCATGCGTCCATCACCTAGTGACCTCCTTATGATATGGTGATTTCTAAAACTAGGGCTTCACTCAGTAAGAGACAATGTAGTTCACACTAACTAGGTCCATTGTGGAAAAATATAGACCGTGGGGTCGTGGGTGGGATTCCCTTATTGTCCCTTCCCAAAAACACTCATAGGAGCTAATGAAATTCAAAACTACTTCTCGTTATGGTTTTTTGTGCCATGGGAACAAATATACCAAGTGTCCTTGAATGGATTTCGGAGGTGACTTATAAATCCCATAGAACGATGACCGAGACTCCGATAAATGAACCATTGATTCTCTTGGAATCATGATGTGGGATTATAGCTAAGTGGGCCCTTTTCCTGTGTGTCCATCACCTGTTGACCTCCTTCTCTGGTGGTTTTTGAAACTAGGGTTTCCTTAGTAATGGATAGTTCAATTCACACTAACTAGGTTCCAATATGAAAAACATGGTCTGTGAGGTTTTCGGTAGCATTACCATATCGAAATTGCCCAAAAAAACTCACAGGAGCTAACGAAATTCAAAACTGTTGCTTGGTATGGTTTTTTGTGCCCCGGGAACAAATTCACCAAGTGTCCCTAAATTGCTTTTAGAGGTGACTTGCAACTCGCCATAAAACGATGACCGGGCCTTCAATTGGCGAACCGTCGATTCTATTGGACTTATGATATGGGATCTAGATAGGAGGTCCCTTGTCCCATGTTTCCATTTCCTAGTGACCTCCTTCTATGGTGATTTCTAAAAATAGGATTTATGCTACAAACTAGGGTAATGAATTATGGGACTTGTTAGTCATCTAGGCGTAATATTGCTAAATAGGGTTTATGATACATGTAAGGGTTTCTAGGGTTTAAACTAAAACAAATAATCTATCAATTACATGTTCATGGTATGCTAGTGAAATGAGTTGTCCACATTTACATAAACGAGAAACTTATAGAAGTAACCTACTTGAGCTACATATGATTATGTATTTATCAACCTACTAAGAAGCTATCAATCCTTAAACTATCATCCTTACTCCTAAATTAACTAACATATTCTTCAATAGATATGTTGGCTTGTTAAGGCATGCCTTGAACTAATGTACATGATCTTATTTTGGTACTAAATCGAATGCGATGCTGGATCTAGTTCATACCGAGTTTGTCAATTGATCATAAACTATACTCATTGTATTTGAAATTATTTGAGAAGGTTGGTTAATGTATGTTAGATAGTTGAGAAGAGATATACATGTTTTTCATTTAGATGTACTATTGTTGATTAGTCGTTGAGTGCATGAGGCTCATTGAATAGTGTCTTTGGTTGCATGAGGTTCGTGTTGAATGAGCATTTATTGTTTTTGTTTATTAAGCAAGGTTGCAAGTTGTATTTCTCGATTTCACTTTATTTCTCAATTCTTTAGGTAATGTTTGTTCCTTTGAGAAATGTTGCTTTGAGCACTTGTATGTATTTACTCATATGTAATTACTTATATGTAACTTGTTGAATCTGACTATATAATCAAATATTGGGCATTGATAAAATGTGTAGCATGTATTGCACTTTGTTTTAATAAATTACACTTCTTTCAAATGTATTGCATGTATTGCACTTAGTTTTAATATATATCCAATTAGTGTTCATGTAATGAATTCATTGAAATGATGAAATAAATTAGTGTGTTCAACTTAGATAGTGTATTCATAAGTAAGATATAATCGACATAAATCAACACAATAGATCGACATAAGAACATGTGGAAATTGAAGAGAAAATATGTAGTAAAATGTATCATTCATTTATACATTCCATTTGATTATACAAAAAACATATCAAAATGTATATGGCCCTTAGATGGCCTGTGAAATTACATGTCTCCCAATGTACAATGATGTACATGTATCCCAAAGTACATATATCCTATAGTACACAAAATTCAATCTTCCTCTTGTTTTTCTTGGCGTTGATATTTAGCAACTATCTCTAGGATCAATGTACGTCGTTGGATTATAAAAATAAAATATCAATTGTTTTTCTTAGCTAACTACACTAATACATTACAATATAAATTAACCATATCTCAATTAATTCAATGATTATCAACATCTACATGGAAATTTCATAAAACACTTCGTCATTAATGGACATCTCACCTCAAAAATAGAACGTGGCCAAGGAGATTGCATTCCTCATGTAACACATGGAGTTGTTGGTTGAACATTAAGAACTGTCAAAACCACAACTAAACTAGAGGGGCTAGGCACTACTGCTGCAAATGGCTACAGTCACCAAATGGTGAAAAAGTTAGACATGCATGAATAAACAATCTAAAAATAATAAACTATGTATATATTTTTAAATAGTTGGACCTCTGTGTGACATGTTTCCATTGCAGTTGCGGCACTGATTGCTACATCAATGACCTCTATATGGTCTAAAATAGACAACTCCTAAAAATTATGTTGTAAACATGCAAACATTAACAATATAAAAATTTCTATAATGGATTTCAAGTTAAACAACATATATCATCAAAGGATATACATTACCATGGAATCAATAGGTCTATGGTTGTGGACACCTACACTCCGACTGGGATTATACCTCCTCACATACACATGACCCTTTTTTAAATATGGCCTAGGAAGAAAGACAAATGCAGGAAATGGTGTATATTTTTTGGATGATTCATATAGTCATCAAGTGTTCATGTAGTTAGGCATGCATGAATCAATGAACTACCATGTATTTAAAAACTGACATTTTAAATGTTTAACTTCATGTGAGATGTTTCCACAAATGTTACGACAATGGGTTCTACATCCATAGAGGATGTCGACTATGAAACATGTATGTATCCACTGGAAAGGGGATCACTGGATGTAATGTACTGCCCTTGTGTATGAATTATCATTTACAAGTTTAATAGTTATAAATATTAGACTGTCCAACATTAGTGAACTAACACATGGATTAATAAACTAACATGTATTTAAAATATGAGATTTTTAAATGTTTACCTCTATTTGAGATGTTGCCACAGACGATATGGCAATGAATCCGACATCCATGGGGAATGCCAACTGTGCAACATGGATGTATCCACTGGAAAGGGGATCACTGGATGGAATGTCCTACCCCTGTGGTCGATCTGTTTTTTGCAATTTTAATAATTATACATATTAGACCATCTAGCATTACTAAACTAACATACTAACAAGTGTTTACAAACTGACATTGATAAATGTTTACCTGTGTGTTAGATACTTCCATTTGAGAATATCCAACAACAACTACCACATCCTGAGTCCATGTTGACCGTGGAGCACATCCTGTAGCTCTAATTAACTACAATATAAATTAACAAAATGACACATCCACATGAATAAAAAAATTGACATAATGAAATATTTACCTCTACATGCATGGTTGTTGTTGTCAAAGGTGTGGCAACACTTTGTCCATCAAATCCCCTAGAAAATTCTATAACATTAGTGGCTTGACTACCCAGGACATCGCTACTAGTAAATTCTTGTGCACCTTGAGAGAAAACTAACAATTGCATGAACATTCAAAAAAATTAAATATTAGGTCAAACTAGATATGTTTATGGAGAGGATAAATAAATTGAAGAAGATTACAGTTAACCCTACATACATACATCACTAAAAAATCACTAAAGGCGACATCTATTGCAATACCATAGCATGGGAAGCCACAATATTTGCACTCAAGACCTAACTCGTAGCTAGGACCAGGATGTGTCGATCTAACCCCACTAGTATATGGTCCTGCACCACGACGATCTGGTGTATGCACTACACCATGGAGATATGTCCCTGCTTCATCCAAATACACAACAACACTGTTGTGGCAAACGATCGCCTGTGGCAGACTCAACAACACATGGTTTGTCTCTGGAATCACCTGATGTGTAGGTGGGACATCTGGCCTAGATAATGGTCTGCGAGGTGGAGGGACTGGGTGATCAAGATCTTGAATCCTCACATTCATATGGTTTTGGGTCATCCCCATACCAACACCTTATAAATCCAACATGTCAAAATAGTTTACGTGTTTTCCTAACATGAACTCTGCATACATCTTTATAATAAAATACAGGGAGATTTATGTGTTGTTATGCAGTGGCACATAAAAAAACAATGTACCATCTATCCATCAAGTTATCTATAAAGGGATGATATGTGCACCACTCAATAGAAATGTGGGGTCTATTTGTGTTTGGGATTTCACCTATCCAAGGGCCTCTAAACAATGCAAATATGTTCTCCTTTGTTATTCTTAGCTTCTTAATTGCATTATAATTGAGCCTGTTTGCATACTCTTGTATTTTCCTTTCACTATATGACACAATGTTATATAGAACACCATGTGATTTTGTTATGGCATAAACAATTGCATCTACAGTGGATACAAGCGAGTGGAAAATAATACCCCCCCTACTAAAAGTGGCATTGATGCCTATCAAGCAGGAAGCTCTATCAAGATCTTTGCATTTATGTCCATCTTTGCAACTACAATAAAAAACTCAAAAAGTGAATCATTAGTAACATATACATGATATATAGTGGCATATCTTCAAAATAAAAAATGTAAAACTAACTTACAATAAGAAATTTAATGGCATTCAAGTATTTAAAAACTAAAAATAAAAATTGAACAATTACAAGTTAGACAATCAACATGTATTTTTTTCATGTGTTAAATTTATATGTTAAATACACAACACAGCCTTAGTGGCACAATACAAGAAAGGTCCCAAACCTCCCAAGAAGCAATGTCCTCACAACAAGAAACTAAAAAATGGTCCCAACCCCTCTCAAAATTCTCATATTCCTATGTTGATAAAGAAGCTAAGCTAAAAGGAAATAAATTTGACTTTCAAGCATTGTATTTTTGGTGGGGAAGACGGTGATTACGAATCTTTCTACTTTAGTAAGGAATATTTTAAGAACCCATAAAGAAGAACACCCTTCACTTGGAAAATCTTCATTTTCTTCCTCAAAAGTTCATGCACTTGTTGCTTTCGGTTTTTCTTTTAGTGTACATCAAATTCTAGTTATCTAAATTCAAGTTTATTCTTGGTTCAAGATATAATTATCATAATGCTAATGATTAAAATCTATTTTTCTTCTCTAAATTAATGAAAGCCCAAACAACAATTTGTTGGTAATGACATAGCTTAAAAGTATTTTAGGAGTAGGAATGGTTAAGCTAGACGGTGGTCACTTTAAAACAATAAATTATGTATTACTAGTATCTCATGAAACAATGTTTCTATCTATTAAATCACTTGTTCTTAATACCCATTATTTTATAACTATCAATCATGATGCGGTATTTATAAAATTGGTAATTCACATTATTTTACTCATTCTACCAGTGAATTAATTTCCCCAATGTGTATTTTTCACAACCAATAAGCATCTTTCACTATATGGATCCACTCAATTATATATATAAGAAATTCCCATCACTCAGGGCTAGTGCATTTCCATCATTGGTTAAGTAACAACAACCCAAGGGCACCTAAGCCATCAAAATCACTCAAGGATCACAATTGCCCTAGGCCACACCAACCTTCAATTGTGTTGGATTTTTTGGTTGTCGCTTCCCAACTAACTCACCCGAAGGGAATTGAACCTGGTTCACCCTTGGTGAATTCATGTCTCTTGACCAAGTGAGCTAGCGAGAATTCACACACACACACAAATACACACACACACACGCATGTGCGTGACATTTTACCTTTTTTAACATTGTTCTCTAGTTGTATCATATAGATCTCCTTCTTCAAGTCACCATCTAGGAATGATTTTTCACATTCATTTGTTCTATCTCTAATTCAAAAATTGTTGTTCAAGATAACATAAACCTTATAGATTTTAACTTAACAAATATAAAAAATACTGCAAAAGTCTACCCCCTGAACCTTAGAACATCCTTTTGTAACCAACCTTTCCTTTACTTTTTAACACTCTCATCTCAACTAATCTTTGTTTTGAATTCCCATTTACATCCAATGTTTTTTTGCCTAAGGGGAAATGGTCCCAAGGTTCATTATTTTTAATTGCATCCATGGCCAATCTCTAAGATTCCTTATTTTCCATCTCCATTGCTTTCACAATCATGGCTCATCAACGTTAACATATAAAGAAACTATGTGTATGAAATCATATGGACTATTATTATACCTATCTAGTTTCCTTGTTTTTCAAGTGGACCTCCTTAAAGTTTGAGGTGGATTTTCTTCCTCTTATTCTAAACTGTTTGATCCCTTCTCCTCATCGAGGATTCTTATTTTTTTCTTTCATAAATGCAATGGGTTTGATTCTAGGTTCGATGGGTATATATTCCAGAACAATCAATGGGTATTGTTGCTATTTGTAATTATTTAGTGGATCTAGAATTTAGAACTTCCACTAGATTGAGTTCTTTCAAGATGAGGAAAGTCATAGACTTTGAATCCTTACATAATGTCTAGTAATATTATTTATAGTTTGTATTTAATGTTAAGTCGATTAAATTATTTTATGACATAATACCAACATTGTATTTGTTACTACAACAATTAGAAATATTGTCGTAGTAATTATTTGTGTCTTTGTTGAGTATGTTGTTTTATTTTTGGAAGTTCGCACCACTTATAATCAATACAGGAAAATATTTTATGACTTTAAAGTCTAAGTTTTAACCTTGTAATGATTAAAATAAATGATGAATTCAGATAACAACATAATTTATTATTATTGTTGTTGGTAGTGGTAGTGGTAGTGGTAGTGTATTAAAAACTAAGTTGATGAATGTTTACTTTATGAATTATAGATTAACGTGAGAAATTTCTTACCTATAAATTTATTTAATGATATTGATGTTAGTAAAGCCTCCCTTATTTATTAATATTATTTATTTTAACAATCAAAATTAATTATGAACTAGAATAGCATTAGTGCAGCAGAGTTTGATTTTTTTAATATACAAGAGGAAAGGGGGAAAACCAACTTAACTAATTATTGCAAGTGTTTATTATTTATTTATGAAGTATTTGAACAATGTGTTTAATTGAAAAGAGCATATTTTTATTGAAAATATAGATATCTTACAATATTTATATTATCAATAAGATTTAAATCATGTCTTAATTTATGTTAGGGCATGGAGGAATCGAACCACCATCGTCCTGCTTGGAATGCAGGTGCTCTTCCATTGAGCTAGCGCCCTTTACAACACGAGGGGAGAGGGACCGTGTTAACACCTGGATTACACATTTCTAATCCTTTGTGACAAAGCAAAAGGATGTTTTATTCAGAGAGGAAGTCTAGAAGATGTTTTAAAGTTCATTATTGAATATGATTATGCACATTTGATATAGTGACATGTTGAGTTTATGTAAAAAACAAATTGAAAAGTTAAAAATTGAATGGTGTTATCTAATTCACATAAAGTACCATCACATGAATTAACATAGAAGTTGAACCAAAATTTTCATATTAGTAAATAATATAAAATTCCTCAAAAAAAGGCTTGAAGAGAATATTTGATATACAACAAACATTTAAAAGTGTTTCTTCTTGTATATTAATAACTAGTTCAAAGAGAAAATTACATTCATGAATCATCTCCACATAATCTCCTTATATTCATTCAAGTAAATCAATTACAACTTGTACACCACATTTATTTATTGTGGTCTTCCTACAATCTTCTTTCTTTTGCATCCATGCAAAAACCATGATATTAACTGGAATAGATCCAAGTCATGTGTCATCAAGGTTTGGTACCCAATATTGTTCTAAAATTTTCCTTTGTCTTTCCCTGAACTAGGCTTCCATCAATCAACCTTTACATGAAGAGTCTCACTTTCATCATTCTGGAAGATATATGAGGTGGTTTTTGCCATCCAAATCGTCTCTCCTTCATCCTTGGTTCATGATCTAACTACCAACACCTTTACTTTCTCAAATTCAATCATAGGATTGAATCTTGGCTTTAGCTTGTTGCACCTGGGTCCAACATATACCAGTTCATCCGTCACATTATCAAATTCTCCATCCATAATACTTATATTACATGCAGTGCATTATGATCAGCATTAAATCTCACATGGATTAAATTGTCTTTATGATGCACTGTATTTGATGATAATGTCTAACATGAATTAAAGCTAACATGATGTTATCACTTAATGATTGATTTTCTGGATTAAGTTATGTGAAATATTTTCAGTCCACAATGAATTTTTCAAGGTTCCCGTAACAAACATGGGTGGAGTGTCCACTCAAAACGTTCACACAGTTTAATCCAGAAAATCAATCACAATGATGACAAACTGATAAAACCTGCATGCTCAAAATGTTAGTATTGTATTTATTGAGTATAAGTTAATATATTAGTACAAAGTTGGCACCACTTTAAAGTCTACACAAGAAAATATAATTATGAATTTGAATGCAACATAGTAGTACAATTAAATTTATATCAACTATAATA
>LPNX010033735.1:0-35861 GCA_001517045.1 Pseudotsuga menziesii
ATATATATATATATATATATTGTGCACACGGGGTTGGGATAATACACAATACCATGTAGCTTAATGGTAGAATCAGTTGCAGAGAAATTGAGAAAGCCAATGTAAGAGAAAAATCAAAGTTTGGTCAAAGACATTAAAGAATTTGCAAGAAAATTTTTAACCTACAAACTATTATCAGACATAATTTAGGGTTTCCAAAATTTCAGAAAAAAAAAGGATTTATCTATACATGAGTATATTGAGCATTTTTTGAAGTTGCATATTTAAACAAAGCTGTAGGAATATGATGGAAAATTAGCATCCAAATGCTTTAATGGATTTCCTTTTCATATATAAGATGATTTGGCCATGGGGAAGTTGTATTCAGTTGATGAACAACTCCAGTATGCATTGAAGGTAGAAGAGAAGTAACAATAGAAATAGAGGCAGAGCATCAACTAAGAGGGGTTTCCACCTGTATGTCAAATCTAGAGATAAGAAAAGATAATATAATTTTATGAATGTCCAAAACATGACCATAAATAGGTCAATGAAACTTCTAGGTACAATAGTGTGATATACACAGTGGGAGCACTAAGGTTTTTTCTAGAAAAACATGATATAAATGAAACTAGCCTATGCCGTAAAAGACCTAAAGTCTACAGCCTCAGAGCATGGAGCAGGGAAAATAATCAAATCAATAGTGCAAGTATGTGAAAAATATGTGGAGAACCCAAGGGAAACACTAACCACTATCAAATGGGAAGGCTCGCCTAGGGGGTGATCAACCTCCCTTCAAATTTCATGCAATCTCTCTATCATTGGAGGCTGTAGAGAAGAAACTCTTAATAGATGTCTAATCAGATGAACTTAAAATACACCTACATTTGCTTCTATTGAAGACTATAAGGAGACTAGAAAGATGAGAGAAGAAGATGTTGAGAGATTGGATGTGGAAGAGAGTCAACAATTTCTCAAAGTTATATGATTTGCTAAATTGCAATGTTAAAGGTCATAGAGCTTATGAATGTCCACAAAAATAAAAATAAAACACTGGCAAGAACTTGATTCTGTTGGAAGAACTTTAGGATGCAAGAATTGAAGCTGAAGTAGGATAAAAATATGATGTTGCAGAAGACATTGGTGGTTGTAAATGGTGAGACTGGAGAAGCAGGTTGCAGAAGGAAGAATGTAGCTGGCTGCTGAACTTCTTGCAAGTGTCATTGTAAAATGCAAGCCTGCAAGGATATTCTTAATACTCGATCTTTAGACATCTTGGTAAGGATAGAAATGGTTCTAAAACCCGACCTGTTTGCTTATCTAACACTTAAAAATTTTCTTTGTTTCACAAGGATCATAACTTGTTGATGAATAAATCATGTCATCTATCTTTTAATATCGGACCTGTTATGCCAAATTTAGTTGGCATATTTTTGAGATTATTTTTGCTTCATCAAGCGATATATCGCAAGCAACTATGGCCTATTTTTTGCTATTTATTGGACTCGTTATCACATAGTATGGTGATTTATATATCCACAGATATTGATGATTTCCAAACTGGTGGAACCTTGGGAATCTTCCCTTAATTGTCATGCCAGGCTGGGTTTCCTCTCTTCAGGTTTACTGGTTCCACTGAGAATAGATCTAGACTAACCAAGGAAGGCGACCCCAGTCCAACTTTCCCAAATACTTGCCGATGGAACCAGCCTTCTCACAGTAGTTGAAGGATTGGTTTATCCTTGAACGAGAAAACAATGAAGACCTGATAGATGTTAGAGTTAGCAGAACTTCAACACACAGACAACCTACACGGTAAGATATTTTTCAACTAGACTGGTGCCCTTGGCTACTAGTATGAAATCGATTTTGACCATTTAAGGTCTCAGGTTGGGTGCCATTCCTGACTGAGCAAATCAGAAGGGAAAATAGACTCTTTGGTATGCAAGTAAGGGCTAGACTTGGGTTTAGAGGCGGCTGTCCTAAAACTTGACTACTATAGAAAATGGACTAGCACATAAAATGAGTGTATGGATCTATAAAAAAAAACACCAAAAAGACAATGTGCTAAGTAGAAAATTCCAGCTCTTATCCGAGCCAAATTAAAGATGATTTAAGATTGAAAATATTATGCAAGGATGTAAGAGCTGACCGTGTGGATGTAGGCACTCATGTTCTCAACCATGGCTTGGGAGGTCTGCACTAGACACTTGTGAATTTTTTATCACAATCTGACCCTGAAGTTGGTTTGTAGGGTATGTACAAAGGATGTTTAGACGGGGATCTTTTGTGTCACTGCAAGATTGCTTATGAAATAACCTTAAAGGCATAAACCAAGCCAGACAAAAATTCACAAAAGGGAAGGTAAATTTGGTTAGAGATTGCTTGTAGAATTTGGCTCAGTAGAATCTATGTGGGAAAGATGGAGGGGGGATATTGTTTAAATAGGGCTAGATTTGGTTTGGACCGTGGACATGGAGCAAACTCAAATTGGGATTTGAAGACATTTCATATCATTTTGTTTATGAAATGATAAATAGGATTGAATTTTGGACAATCCCATCATAGCTGGAACCATTTTAGTATCTAGATTTTTAAATACTTTCAAGGCTAGAAAGTTGCACAAGAAATTACATTAGTTTCCAAAAAACATAACTGGACATGGGATATGTGACCTTAGACTTTGGAATCCTTCATGCAGATATTGATGTCTATAAATGGATTCTATTTGGAATGTTTGGATTCTTTTCATTCAACTCATTTCTTAGTGGGTGTTTAGCCATTAACAACCCAAACACAACAAAAGGCATTATTCTTGTACAATAATGGAAACTAGTAAGTTGCATCCCCTAGTGCCTAAACTATGGGATAATTATGATATTATTCTTGGTGAAAATGGTCATCCTAAAGCAGCTGACAAATTATGTGATGTTATTGTGCTGCAATAGCCAAGGGTATGATACTTACTGTCATATATTCTTTTTTGGAAGAGTACACCTACCTAATATTTAAAAATTAAAATAGCAATACATTGTTCTGTTTGTCTGATGTACAAATGATTAAGGTCATATTTAAGGTACAAGAAGTGATCAAAAGAAAAGATCATTGATGTCAACTGTGTCCATTTAAAACACGTAGGCTAGACTACCGCATTATAAGTAAGAATAGTATTTTGTTATATTTTTTGCTTAAAATTCAAGAGAAATTGCAAAATGCTGGACATGAAGAACATATGATTAATATTGCATATTGTATTGTTTGTAATCCTTTCTAACCCATTGCTTTCTGTAGATAATAGATTGGACGGTGATAAAGGACAATAAATATGGGTGATTACTCCAATGCAATGGATACCTTAAGATTTGAAACCTTTTATTGGATGCTACAAATAGTCTTGATACTTGAAGCACTCCATATAATGCTTATTCTCTAATCATGAAACTACACTTTGCAAATCAATATAATAATACAAAAGATTCTTGAAAATGTATTATATGGTCCCTCTCCTCAAGAGCCTGAAATAAATGTTCGACATCATATCTCAATTAAGGCAGTAGGTCTCTGTGTATTTCATTGTTTTCTGATTTATCATCATAAATTTTAATTTGAAGGGAAAATAAGAACCTAGAATGGGTCCATGGTATAGTTGGTAGTTTTGGATTAAATTATATAAGCTTGTCAAAAACTTTAACCTACTTATTTGCATATAAATTGGACTCTTACGAAATAGATATTATTATTATTTTCAAAAGCTTGATACTGATGAACCCAGGAATAATATCCGACTAGTATAGTTAAGAAGTGAATGCATTTGCAAAAAGGCCTTGAATCAGGTTCCAGACCTCCTTAGAAAATGGGCACCTCCAATAAATATGTCCAACATGATTTGGTTTCCCATACTAAATATGATCCCCCTCTGTGAAGCCTTTCATATGAAGTTGTTCTTTAATAAAGAGTGCCATCTATAGGATGAACAATATATGTAACTTTTGTTCGAAGGAAATATTCACATTCCAACTAGATTTCACCCTTTTGATCCATTTGCATTTATTCTTATTCTTTGAGATTCCACCTTCTATTAAGTTTGGTTTCAATAGAAGGTTTAGAGAGAATATTTTGATATGATTTTTCTGACCTGTATACTGAAGAAGTTGTACCATAACTCTAGCTTTAATCCTTCAATTCCGATTGAGGGCCAAATAGTCTAATTGGTCTTTTTCTCTCTGGGAAAGGTTTGAAAAATATTAAAAACGTTGGCTCTGCACTCCAGTTAACACTTTGCTTCTAGCTATATTTGGACCACTTAGTTGACAGTCCTTCATCAACCAATCAATGATCTATGTGACTGGCTTATGTCTTCCTCTCTCCTTAGTTTCCTCTTATACTATTACAATATGAAGTCACTGTGGGCAGAGTTGGGTGGTAGAGAAGACATTACAGTCACCGCTAGAGGGTGACAGCAGTTAACCGCCATAGCTGCTAAGCAAATAGGTCGTGGATAACAAGAAAACTCAAACGACAAGCCACCAGCTAGCCGCCAGGGCCCACGATAGTCGTGGGCAGACTGTTAGTAGCCTAGAAAGGTTTGGGTAGCTGCCATAATAGTCTGGGCAGCCCAGAAAATTTTGGGCAGCAGGCCCAAGGACATGGGTATACTTCATGCAGCTATTGGCATACTTTGGGCAGCCTAGAAATTTTGTGCGAGGTTCACTGATCCTAGATTCATTTAAGAATGGATCCCTATAGAATCTCTAGTGAATTGGGAGACTCAAGCCTCCAATCTTTCCTAGGTCTTGGTTGAAAAATGTAGGAGAAAGAATGCCTATTATTGGAAACCCTATTTACACAACAACAAGAACAAGAGTTCCAAACTATTTCAATCTAAAATGTTGTGTGATATGATGAGAATGTTCCAAAAACTCACCAACCATCAAGAATGGGTCCAATCACAACCTCAACCTCAACCTCAACCCACTATTTACTTAAGGGTTCCCATTCTAATAGACCTTCAAGCTTAACTCTACACTATCGATGCCAAAATTTGCTTGGGCTTTCAAAAGCTCAATTATTGAATATATAACATTCTTATTTCAAAACCTAGTTGAACTTGATAGAGGCCAACAAAATTTTGGTCATTAGAGTTTACAAGGAAAACCAGGCTCACTTCATTAGAGTTGCCAGCCAACAACCGATTCCCGATCAACACTTGGGGATACTTCAAAGATGTAATATGCAAGAGGTTTTACCCTGTAGGGTACAAGGATGCTTTGCTAGCAAGGTGGATACAACATCAACTAAGCTCAACATAGTTTGTCCACAGTTTATTGACATCTTCAACAAGATACTCATCAAGCTTGAGATATGAGACTGCAAAGACACTTCCTGTGTTATGTTAAGTTCATTTCTGGGTTATTGTCAAATTTAATGAAGGAATTGGAACTATTCATTGTTATTTCCTTGGAGCATGCTTTCCACCTTGCTTCCAAATAGTGGATAAATGTCCTAAAACCACTCTTGTTAGTCAAAAGAAGGTGGTTTCCTCTTCTCAACCCCCTATCACTTCCAAGGGCTATCTTGATAGTTGTGGATAGAATGTGGGGCATCTTAGAACAACACTTGCTATTGGGACAAAAAATAAGAAGTGTTTCTCTCATCACTGAGATTATGGACATTCTGATGATGAATGTAGGGTCCTTTTGGACAAATGATCAGTTAGAAGGCTCCTTATTGAAGAACAACTCTCTAGAGGTTTCAACATATAGATATAACTAGCCCATCTACAACAAATCCACAATCGGCTCTAGTGGCCAAGAACTACACAGGGAGTGAGGAAGAACCTTTGTTCTCTCTAATTTGTCATATCAAGAACAAATTAATTTCTATCACCATGGATAAAGGAAACTAGAAGAATCTAGGGTCCCGAAATTTGGTAGGAGACCTGCAGTTTCTAACTGTTCCTCACCCCAAGCCATATCAATGTGGTGGATAACCTACTCTTTTCAATCAAAGGTGTTTCATCTCATTAGCCATTGGACCATTCTGTGAGATAGTGGAGTATGATATCACGCCTCAAATTGTTCTAATTTGATTATTGGCATGACATATCAGTGTACCAGACATGCACAATATGATGTCTACTTCAACACCTATAGGTTGCATAAGAACAGTAAGACATGCAAACTTACTTCCAGCTCTGCTTCTACGGTCCCACTATACGTTTTGTCAGATTGAATGTTAAACAAGTCAATCCTAAGAAATTCATGTCACCTTGCATTTTCTGACAAGTCAAGTAAGACAACAAAGGGAGGTTCCTTCTCTCTAATATACAATGAAAATCCTTGATTGATAAAAAGACGTGTTTGAATAACCCATGGAATAACATGTAACATTCTACAAGGTTGGTTCATGATTCTTCATTTCCCAATTTTTGTGCATATTACACTTCCCTTAAGAAGAGTGTAGGTTGAGTGACAGATCACAAAATCCTTTGAGGAAGGAAAGATCAGGACCAACACATCCTCTTGTAGCTTTCCGGCCTTTGTGGTTATCATGAAGGAGCAACATGTGGCACGTTTGCACGAATTACAGGCCCTTAACAATGTCACTGTTGAGAACTATTACTCATTGCCTCAAATTGATGACCTTCTTGATTCGCTCAAGAGGACGGAGTATTTCACCAAGCTGGACCTTACTTCAGGCTATCACCAAGTGCATATGGAAATGAAAGATATCTGGATTCTAGATTACAGATTTTAAGATGAAGTTTGGTCTCTTTGACTGGCTGGTGGGTGGTCATGCCTTTTGGCCTCACTAATATGCCTCCCACTTCCTTGAGAATCATCAATGATGTATTCCAACCATATCTTTGTGCATTACTTAGATGATATTTTTGTTTTCAGTAAGTCTTGGTCAGATCATTTGCAGCATGTCTGCACTATTTTGTATCTCCTTTGGTATTTTCTAAAAGTCTTAGTTAGATTTGCAGCATGTCTGCACTGTTTTGGATGTCCTTCGCCAATATAAGTTGCAGGCCAAAATGAATAAATCCTTCTTTGGGAATACTTTTGTCCAGTGTTAGGGCTTTGTGATTAATGTTATAGGAGTTCACATATATCTTGCCAAAGTTCAGGTTTTAAAGGTTTGGCCCACTCATAATGCGAAGTAAACACAGGTCGTGCTGATGCTGCCAAAGTTCAGGTATTGATGTAATTGCCATGCATTGTGTTTTTTGTGCTTAATCATGATTCATTAAAATTTTTAATCTTTTATTTTTCTCTCTCATCCTCTCTCTCTCTATATACATATAGATAGATAAATATTTTTTTTGGGGGGTCCCCTATGTCCTGTGCCTTACGTCTCCTGTTCTATCCACATAATTTTGGCTGTAGCCTCCTGCTGTCCCAGGAACTTGTTTGGCCCCTACCCTTGGGATTAACCTTTGTGAAACATAAGAAAACAACTAAGGACCACAACATAAGTCGTTTCTGATATATCTACTTTAGGCCATAAATTATTCATAGGAGGCACAAAATTAACTTAGCAACAAAAAACATCAAGACGGTATGTTAATGCTTTATCCAATACCCATGGGTCTCCAAAGTTCTTTTCTGGATTGTATTCAGTATATTTGATTTAGTAAGAAGAAATCAGATGCCAATGATTTTGGGTAATTTTTTATTCTTGACATTTGACATCAGTGTGCTGCTTACTTGATCTACTATTACTATTGTGATACAGTTGCTATAACACAAGTGTTCATATCACTGAGGGCCTTGCTTATAGATCAGTTTGACTCTAAGGAGGATTTGATTGATGCAATTTTTGCTTCTTCTTTTATACCAGGGTATATTATTTACCTTTGTGCTTTTGTAAATTTGTTTGGTTGTTTCCATCTTTTTCTTCGAGGACAAGAATTTCAGCTTTTTCCACCACAGATATGTTTTTACTGTACAATGCTGGTAATGGATTCTGCCAAAGAGGAAGTCTAATATTTTTCCATAGATATCTTGCACCAATTCCTATCATAAATTTCAGAAATCATATCTGCATAGATGGAGGTCTGACACTTTTCATGCCACCAACTTGTGCTGAAAATACAATATGTTTTTTGACATAGAGATAAATGCTGGAATGCTTGTCTCTAAATGCCAGCACATGCTTCCTAGTAATGTATTCTATAATTTGTAGCGTCTTTTACAAACCAGTTATCCATTCGAGACTGAATGCATTTACTATTCATAGGACTCATTAAACATGCCATCCTTTTCTCTATTTTTTCCAGGTTTCTCCCTTACAAAGTGTGTAATTTGCTAAAATTTTGCAATGGCCTGGGTGCTCTCATTATTTCAAAAGATTTATTGTTTTGTTTCTATTATAATCATAGACTGTTGTGTTAATTATTTCTCCCAATTTTGCATCTTTTCTTACAAGTGTTGTAACTTATGGAACTGAGTTGAAGATGGAACTATCATCTATTTCTTCTTCTTCAATATTTGCAACCGTGCCTCAAAATTTGTGCTGTACATACAACAATAAATGTCGTACGGATTCCTTGATTTCTGTGCAAACTTGATCATTTCAAGGAGTCATCTGAGAAGAGGTACCTTGCTTCCTGACTTGTAAATAAAGCTAATAGTGTGCTCAGCTATAAATCTTTTCGTGATTAAATTGTCTCTGGACATTGGAGGTTTTCTAGTGTGATATGTTTCTATTTTATCCTCTTTTGATCCTCTTCTAACAGTGATTTCCACGTGACTTACAATGTGGTAAACATGTAGGATGTACTTAAGCTATAATTTGGTAAACATGCAGGCTTTTCCCTGCTTTGCTTAGCTATTTACTATTAACTATTTTGAAAACAAGAACATTTCTGGTTTGATTAGTTTACTAGTTACTAAACCTTTCTCAGTTTGTTTCCTCCTTTTAAGTATTATCTACTAGAATTCACATGGATTTGTTTGATTTATAATCTATTTGGACATGTGATTCTACTTGAAGACTAATATTCCATATGGATTGGTTAATTTTGTAGGGAAAAAGAAATCTTTGCTTGCATGATACACAACCTATTTGATGAATATCATTTTTTCCCAAGGTATCCAGAGAGAAAATTGGAGATAGTTGTGATTCTTTTTGGTAAGGAATTTTTTAAGCATTTTCATACCTCAAGTTTTTATTTTTGATCTTATGTTCCATGACGTGTCCATAGGCATCACAACTAATAAAACTCATGCTGTAGGATCTAAGAAAACCTAATTCCCAAGAGAAACCCTAATTTCCACAAACAAAGTTATGAAACCACCAATCAGCATTGCAAAACCAACACAAAATTGTGATACACATTCAAAATATAGGGCTATTGATACAAATTAGGTCTTTTTATAGAGTTGACTATACAAATCATAAAAAATCAAATTGTGGCAATGTGATTATCTAGAATAAATGGTGGATTTAGCTAGGTATTTTGTACTTATATGTTGGGCAATAAATTGATTTCAATCAAAGAAACATTGCTCATACACTTGCAAACATGTAAAAGATTGTTTGAATATATATTTGCAGGCTAAACGATTGAGGGAAGGGCCGCAAATGATCCAATTAAGTTTGGATGGAAAGTGCCTTTATGTTACCAATTCATTATTTAGTCCTTGGGATCAACAGTTCTACCCTGAATTGATAGAGAAAGGCTCCCATATGCTTTAGATTGACTGTGACACTGACAAAGGTGGACTAGAAATAAATCCCTATTTCCTGGTGGACTTAGGAGATGGGCTAGAAGGCCAAACACTGGCTGATGATGAGATGAGGTATCCTGGTGGGGATTGCACTCCATATATATGGCTCCAGAAATTGAAACCCAGTTAATAAAAGCATGGTCAATTCCTACTCTTTAAGTATATATGCATATTCTTATCTTATTAGTTTTGTCATTTGATTGGTAAATCAAGTTGTTTTATTTTCTATAACTAAGAACAAATGTATTTTTCTATATTTGATGCAAAAAATACACTTCTCACTAACTTTTAAGTATGCTAAAAAATGTTTGTTTTCAAACTATGTGGCATTTATCATCTAAATTTTAACAAAAGTTCTTTATTGTATTCTCATTGAGCAATATGAGTTCTAGGTGGTAAGATGCAATCACAATAGTAAACTGCATTCAGAACACACTAGCACTGTTAACTCTTAGCTATGACAAGAAAAAGGTAAACTATCTTCAATAAAGAAAAATAAATCAGACAGGAAAACTAAAGTCACACCTTTCCTGGTAAATAAAAGTGGATCTCTTGTAGGGCCAATCCAAATTATCTTTTATCTTGGCTCATCCGAATTCATTTTGAACCAGCCACTCTTATATATGAGCCTAATGGACAAGCAAATGCCATTGGCCTTATTCAAAGGATATTCCACTTTTTGAATGATATCTTTGATGGAAAAGCAATTGGGATCTTTTGAAATATTTCTATTGGCTACTTTTTAAAGATCCACCTCATAGACAAACAATTTCTTTGAAAGAACATCTTACAAATGTTCTCAATAGGTCATCTGGTTGATAGAGGCTCCGTCAAAATGTCTACAGCCTACAAATATGAATTAAAATACTCAAGGACTATTGTTCCCTTCTGAAATCATCCCATATAAGCTTCTCACAGGTGGGAAACTTATCTTAGGAATACACACCCCGAACAAAAGGTTACCAATAGGATGAAAACCCATTCAGGGTTGCGGGTACGAACTCTTCACCCTCAACCTCTTCTCCAACTGCTTCAAGTTGATCATGGAGTTCAGTGATCTTCATTAAATAATTGGCTATGATATTTCTCTTGCTCATTTGTGTGGCTCCAAGATTATTCCTCATCAACGTCTTCTGATTGATGTTTTCACTCTGATATAGAGTGACTAGAACATCAAACATATCCTTTCCAATATTTCTGATTATATGAGGAATCAAAGGATCCTTTGTCTAGTTGAGGATGACTTGCTTTCTCTTGGACATCTTCTTGTTATAATCTGCAAACCCACCTGCCTCTGCAGGAAGTGTAACCGTCTTCTCCACAAGATACCAAAGCTCATGTTCCTCCAAAATCATATGTAACTGAAACCTTCCATGGAGTGAAGTTGGAAGGGCCCTCCAATTTATCTTTGTATCTGGGATGGAAGGTAGTCATACCATTGTTCCTGGAACAAACTGCTAGAAAAAATAGATAAAAAATCACAAGTCTGCAGTGATTTTTTCAAACACGAACTCATGTATCCAACCCCTGAAACCTCAGGACAACTCCCTATCCTAGATAGAATCCCTCTATCAGTACACTTATTCCTAGAATTTTAAAATAGATTTGCACCTATAATCTCTAATAAACTAATCTAGGAACCAAATTGTGTAGCCTATCAAAACAACAGATGAAGAATGCTAAATCTACAAACGAAAAAATCTAAAGATATGAACAAGAAGCTAGTAAATTGCAGTAACCAATCACATCGCTTTTAATTAACTCAAACGAAGAAACTATTACATCTCTGTAATCACTAGCTGAAAGAAAACTGAAAATCAACAGAATTGAATGCCCTTGTGTCTTTATAACACAAGCAGAGGGGCTAACAATAAATATGGGCTACATGCATCAAATTTGACGGCGTCAAGATGCCTAGGATAGAACACCTTCATGAATAGAACTACCAATAAATCATGCTAAATTGAAGTGAAATAGGAGCCCACATCTCTTTGGTAAGAACACCCTTCCTGGAAAGAACAATCCTCATAAACACTCCCTCCTTCCCTAGTGAACTGTGGCTATCTATATCTAATCTGCATGTGATCTAATTTAGAATTACAGAGAAGATCTAATTTTATAATTGAACTAAAGACAAAAATAACACATCTATTTATGGCTGGTGCATGCATGCATGCTCCTTTGCTATTGGAACATTGAACATTGATGCCACCTATAATACTTCATATGAACCATATCACTCACAGCAATAAGCACATCAGCTCTAATCACATGCTGGAACAGGTATTGCTGAGTGCACTATGGCTGGAGAGAGAATACTTTAGAGCAACAAGTAAACTAACAACCATGACAGGGGAGTCTGATGTCTGGGAGAGTGTTCCAAAAACCCCCATTTAATCAATTGATTCTGAGCATTCAGCCAATGAAAAGCAATGGAAGTACACCTTGAGAGTTTTTAAAGTTCAAGATGCTATGGGAGAGACTTGGCTTTGTGGAGAACACTTTCCTTGCAAAATGGAAGTGTTAGTTTTGGTTGTTGTTATAGATATTTTCCCTTTCAACAGAGGTGCAGTAGATTCTATAACCACACATTCCTTGACAACAGGTTCGACAGAAGTAAGTTCTATAGTAGCATGATCTTTGGCAACAAATTCATCAACTGCAGATTCTACAGCAGCCATACCTTGGATATGCAGCAGAAAGATGCACACTAGTTGAGGGTGTGTCAGTGTTAAGGTGGCACAACACTGTAGTTATGTAGACAGTAATAGTGTTTGTACATGCCTACAACATGCATATTTCAACCTTAGTTATTTAAAGTTTCAGTGGTTTGTTTTTATTAAATTGTTCCAGACATATCCTTTGTTTTAATTAGAAGATTGTTGTACTTATTTTATCTTTTCCAGATTTAGGAAAAGGTGCTTGGCTTGGGGAATTTTGCAGATTAAGGAAAAGGTGCCAACCTTAGGGACTTTTCCAGATTTATCTAAAGTGCATGGGCTAATTGATTTTCCAGAATTAGAATAGGGCACTCTATTCCAAGAAAATTTCTCATGTAGGGAGGATGCACTTTTCTAGGTTAAATTTAGGGTTTATAATTTTCGCTTCTAAACTTAGGAGCTCTATTTTGTAAAATATTTACCTTCTTCGTTCATAAAAGAAGGCAGTGTGGGTGAGTGTTATTCATTTAGTTTTGTCTAAGATATTTGAGTGAGTTTGACAATTGAGTTTTAAACTATTATAATTTATGCTTTCTGAGTAAATAAACATGGATGTGGTTGGTGCTGATATATTAGCTTGTAATAATTTTTCAGTTATCACAAATAGTGAAACAGTGAAACCTAATATATGTAAGTTTTGGGTGTATGCAATGATTTCAATACTGCTATTGCTTTAAAGTTTAACCATGGATTGCAAGTTAGTGAATAACTAGCCATAAAGAAACAACTTGAAAATGCATTAAAGAGATTTGCTTGTAAATTGACTTAACTGCAGTGTTGAAATAGTCTTTTCAGTAAGCACCTATGATATGTTTGTTCTGGATATAAGTTTGGTTGAGATATGCCATATCATAGCATCTCCTCAAAGGTGATGAGCATCAAGAAAATATGGAAAGAGGATAGAATAATGAAGATTAAGAAAATCCTTTACAGCATAATCTTTTGCCTCAAAAGTATTAGAAAGCACAACATCCCTTGATGCTAGTATTCATGAACTTAATTTTGGATTTTGAATTTACTATCATTATTCCTTTATGGAGTTTAAGTAGAGACTCCTTGTCGTTCATGTTGTGGACTTATCAGATAAAGAAATAAATTGATTACATATCATGAGCACTGAGCAGTAGAACCTTCTAACTGTATTTTGTAGTGAATGATTCTATATGTATTCAAATGGGAACTGCATCTGATAATTCAGGTCTAGCCTCAAATCATCAGTTTTACAAAATCTGTCTACCACCAAATGTTAGACATTGTGGATGTTAAAGCATATTCAAAACATCCAATTCAATAGACATCCAAATTAATACAAATAGTGTGTAGCATCCTAAGGACCTTATTGCACTGAACTATAATGGCCAGTGTCCTCCAGTTTTCATTCTACAATGATATTTCTTCCTCTCTGAAATGTCATGTTGGTGACTGGGAATATTTAAAATTCTCCCGATTCACGCTCCAAGAATATATATTTTGGAATCTTGTATTTTCGCATCTGGAAATATATTTTCATTCTGTAAATTTTCCAACATGGTTAAATTATTGAAATGTTTGTGATTTTTGTTTCCAGAACCCACATGTACACTTAATTAGCTTGGTGTTCATTGTTGTATGGAGAAAAACTTGCAATTTTTGCATAAATGATCCTTCTACTAGTACATTTTTGTGCAAGTTGAAGTAGACACAATTAATATATATTTGTTGGATCTCTGATACTGCTGGTTTCCTTAGTTTAGTTGGTGTTATAAAAATTAATAATTCTCTCTAAATCATTTTTTATATTGCACCTGAGAGAATTCATGTATGTTTGGATTAGACATAATTAATTTTTGGGTCCTTCATTGGGATGACCATAAATAGTAATACTTGTACATTCCATATTTTTAGCCTAAATTGCTTTATTCCCTTATATCCAATAATTTTGCTTTCCTTGTGAGTGTTTGGTACTGTAATTTACCTTTATGCCCATTCTAGTCACTTGTGTTGAGTGGTCATGCAATTTGACAAGATTCAAAATGTTACTAATTTATTAATATTTTTGCAGGTGCCTTCAACCTCACTTGTAATGAGGGAGCTAAGAGAGACCTTGCTGAAAAGCCTCACAATTGCCTTTGGAGGAGATGATCTCTTTGGAGAAGTGGCATATCCCAAACATCACAAGCAATCTGAAGTTGCTAATATATATAGGATTGCTGCAAAAACCAAGGTTTATAAAACTTCCTGTCAAATTATAAAAATAAATTATCCATTATTGCTCTTTTTATTGACAGAAAATTTGATCTTTAAGATGAAATTTTAAGATTTTAAGATTTTTATATCAAGGTCTTTGACCTAACAATTTGATCTAAAAGCATTTTTGGTTGTGTAAAAAGAATAAAGTATGTCATTCTCCCACTTTGTTTAAATGCATTCAGCTGCACATGGATTGCCTATGGTTGCCACATAATGGATGACATGTAGACATTAAACAGGTATATTGAAAATTCTACCTTCAAAACTAAAAGTTTGATTGGATCTAACGTCATCAATTACTCTCTGATTTTTTCTTACAAATTGGTTCATTCTTGTGCACACGTTGAAGAATGGTTTGTTGGTAGATCCACATAATGACAAGGAAATTGCAGCTACTTTGTACAGACTAGTAGCTGATAAGAACCTCTGGGCTGAATGCAAGAAAAATGGTCTGAAGAACATTCATTTCTATTCTTGGCCACAACATTGTAAAATATATTTGTCAAGGATTTCCACAATGGCAGAGTGAAAATGACTTCAATGAAAATATGGATTCTGAATCAGACATTGGTTCATTCAAGGATGACCCAGATACATCCCTTAGACTCCCATTATATGCATATAAACCTTCTTGCTCAAATTCACTTAATAACACTATTGAACTTGGTAAGCTTCTTCAAAATGAAGATAATGGGGAGGGTATTTATGATCACATTAGGATGATCATAGAGAAGACTAAGAACAGTTAATATAAACTGCGAGAAGCAAATGATACAGGAAAAAAAAATATTGATCGAAATAATAGCTTTAATTCTATGGGCAAACTACCTCTCAGGAGAAAAAAGTGTCTATTTGATATTGCAATGGATTATTATGGTGCTAGTGGAGAACCCCTTGTTAGTAAACTAGCTATTATTATCCAAGATATTATGAATGCAGTTCGCTTTGTTGGAAACTTCCCATCTCTTGGATTCATCTTATCAACTGCATTGACAGTATCAGAAACTATTTATGTACTTCAGTCTATTGGAGTAAAATTGTCTGCATTTGATGCTCTAATTTGCAGCAGTGGGATCCAACTTCTATATACAGCTAGCGATAGTCTAGATTCACCGATATAACCAGATCTAGATTATGATTCTCATATCGATTATCGTTGGGGTGCAAAGGGCCTGAGAAAAAAGCATGAGAAAACTGAGAGGTCCACAGAATTCTCGATTCCTAATGGAGGATGCCGAAGCATCTAACCCTCATTTCTTGGCATATACAATCAATAATATATCCACGGTAAGTTTCAATTCTAGGCGTCATTTTTAGTAATTGGTATATGTTCTATGTCACTATAGGAGTGGTATTCAGCCTCCTAAAAATCTAGAAAAATATTGTTTGTTGATTAAGGCACATGTTTACTAGCTCCAATTGCATGAAATTAAAATGGTGTTGCTAACAATTTTTTAGAAAGGAGTACAAGAGATAACTTTATTTATTCCAAATACTAGGGAGCCATGACAACTCTCTATTAGTATAATAGAATCAGGATTCAGGACTATCATTGAATATTGATTAGTCCTATCATCTTTTTAAGATTTTACTTGGATACTGTTTTGCCAGGCACCCAAAGCACATGAGCTGAGACGGCAATTGAGAATGAGAGGTTTAAGATGCCATGTGCTTTACTCTCAAAATTTTTCCCAGCTATGTGTGCTGCCTCTTCATGCTTTAAGATCTCAAGCTTTAAGGTGATAAAATTCTAGATAGTTCCTTGCCTCTGAATTTAATTGGATGGATTTGGTCTTTGGTGAGTGCATGTTAAGAACTTATGGCCATATTTTAAAGATTTTACTTGGGTACTGTTTTTCCAGGCACCCAAAGCACATGAGCTGAGATGACAATTGAGAATGAGAGGTTTAAGATTCCATGTTCTTTACTCTCAAAATTGTTCCCGACTGTGTGTGCTGCCTCTTCATGCTTCAAGCTCTCAAGCTTTAAGGTGATAAAATTCTAGATAGTTCTTTGCCTCTAAATTTAATTGGATGGATTTGGTCTTTGGCGAGTGCATGTTAATCACTTCTGGCTCAAACAGAGCCCATGCAATAAATTCTTGTTGAGCGAGATCTGTATTACTAAAAGTTAGATTTGGTGATTTGCAGATACCTATATGTTCGATGGGGCTTGGATATAGCCAATATGTATGTGTTTCTGGGGAAAAGGAGATACAATCTATGAAGAGATGAATGGAGGAATGCATAAGAAATTGATATTGAGAGGGATCGTCTATGATGGAAGTGAAAAGATGGGGAGGAGTCCTTCTAGCAATGGAAGAGAAGACGTTTTCCCTTCACAAATTCCAAATATAGTGACAGCTACTGTAAGTGATGATAAAGAAGAATTCAACAGCCAAGAGATGATTACAGCTCTGAAAACATTTTCTTGAGATAAATAATTCTGCATCCCATTTTCTGCATCATGTTGTTAAGTATTGAAATTTTATGGAATCCATCATATCCATGAAAGAGATACTAGGCAATACAATGGAGTTGGACTTCCTTCAGAGGTATTAGAAGTGTTTTTGTATTTGTTATAATAAGCACATATATAACTGTTTGTTGGAATTGTTTCTTTTTTCCATGTTAAATCTTGTGAAATTACTATGTACATTTTTAAGTTATTTGTTTTTTATTTTTACTGAGCAACACAATTTATTGCTTAACATGTGTTGTTTGCAAGTAACTGTTGGGCACCCAATATGCAAGTAGATTATTACCAACATACAGAGTGTACAAGATTTATTGTCAACCCGAGAAAGTCTTTTATTTCAAAGCTATCGTGCAAAATATATGCGAGTACAATTTCTACCTAACATTGTTACCTATTGGTATGCAATCGAAGCTATTTGTAAACTAGATCACAGCTACTTGAAAGTAAATCAATTCTCAGTCTACTCATAAAATCACACTGTAAATCTAATCACACTTCAACAAAATAATTGATCATGAAACAAGATCTAATTGCGTACATCTAAAAGAATTGTTATGGTGTCCAACGAACTACCAAATGAATTATCAACATAATGATTATGACAGATCTGATGAATGAAAGCATACAACTATGATAATCTTAATGAATGAAAGTATGAACAAAATAATAAGTAGATCTAAACAATAACACACTCACAATTAACACTACCAGCATCTGCTCAGGGAAGAGGGCCCTTCCTCCACTGAGCAGAGCTGGATCTCCACAATAGAAATCTACAACTCCAGAATTAAGAAACAGCCAGCATGTATTATCATAATGGAAGAATTACAATAAATCTGGATCAAATCCTACATCATAACATTGTGTTATCTCCTATCTTGCCTAATCTATCATGCTTAATTAATAATCGATCATCCCTTATCAATGAGATTGATTACGTATTTATACATAAAATTATCTGATGGAAATGAAGAATTGAACCCCCAGCTTGTGATCTGTAACATCTGAAACATGGTCGTAACTGCTGGCAACTTTGGAACCGGCCGAAACACCAAATCTGGAAAATACCCTCTATAAGAACCAGCTACATATCACAAACTGTAGCTTTGTTTGGCAATTTCCTTGCAATTCAAGTAAACGAGGATGTTACGCACAAAACCCATGTCTCGGATTTGTGAGATTCATTTCCATCTACCGGCAAATAAAGACGCGAATCAAGGTGTTCTTATGTGGCATGCGTTTTTGGTTAAGGCTGTAACAGCTGGCTATGAGCGTCCTGTACGTGACAACTCACTCCACAAACCATCATTACTAAAATTATGCATAATAGTCTTTTAATTCATTAAAGATAAAGGAAAATAATCACTATTAACCACTTAAAACATCAAATGGAAGTAGCAGCTGTACAATGCGCACTTGCAACAAATGGATAAAAAATGGAATGATAAATGAGAAATAATGATAAGAAAATGGATGAAATGTATGTCAATAAGTGATGGAAAAATGGAAAATTCCAGGGCCTAACATCTCCCCCAAACTGAACTTGTTGCATGTCCTCACGCAACCCAATACCTATGTAGCATCCAACTTGAAAAAAAAAACTCATTCACTCGTTTCTTCATTTTACCATTTGCACAGCTGCAGCTAGAAGAAATAGAGAGTTTAACACAAATAGGCATTGTCACTTAGCAGAGGATTTAGGAGAAAAATAGGCGGATTCGCAGCTCTTTAGTAGAAATTTGGCAAAGTCGCAGCTTACTTTAGCAGAGGAATTGGCGAAGGTTTTAGCGAAGATTTTGGCGGAACAGCGATAAATGTAGCGGCAAATTTGGCGGAGTCAACTTATTTTAGCAGAGAAGTTGGCGAAGGTTTTAGCGGCAAATTTGGCGGAACAACGCTAAATTTAGCGGCAAATTTGGTGGAACTGCGCTAAATTTAGCGGCAAATTTGGCGGACTCACAGCTGCTGGAAAATTATGTTCAACCGCCGAAAAGTTATGTTCAGCCGCCGGAAAAAGGGCAGTTGCCGGAAAACGGCCGCCGGAAAATTATGTTCAGCCGCCGGAAAGTTATGTTCAGCTGCCGGAAAGTTTATGTTCAGCCGCCGGAAAACGGGCAGTTGCAGGAAAACGGCCGCCGGAAAACTATGTTCAGCCGCTGGAAATTTTATGTTCAGCCACCGAAAAATAGGCAGTTGCCGTAAAACGGCCGCCGGAAAACGGGAAACAGCAATATTTTACGGCGTTTTAGCCTTTTTAACGGGAAACGTCTGAAGTGATTTTCTCCCAAACGACGAACTGGGTTGGGCTGAAATTTTGCAAGAGGGTAGCAACCACTCTAATGCATCTCGAAGCCAAAAATTAGACAAACCCACATCACGGATTTCGAGAAAAATGTGAATTGGATGTAGGTTATTATGGTCATTTTCTCGAAAACCGTGCATTGGATTGAGCTGACAATTTGCATGGTTGTTCTTCATGATGTTATGCATCCCCTGTCCAAATTTAATGAGGATCCAACTTACCAATTGAAAGATATGCCCAAATCAAATTCTGTACTTTTGAACATGAAAACAATGTATTGCAGCTGAACTTCTAGAGCCAATATTTCAAAAACTACAAACTGGGTTGGGCTGAAATTTTGTAAGCCGGTAAGTACCATTATAGTGCATCTCCTGACGAAAAATTATATGAACCCACATCACGGATTTTGAGAAAAATGCGAATTGGCTGTAGCTTATGATAGTCATTTTCTCGAAAACCGTACACTTGATTGAGCTGAAACTTGCCACGGTTGTTCATCATGCTGCTATGCATTTCCTGTAAAAATTTCATGAGGATCCAATTCGTGGTTTGTGATATATCCTCAAATCAAATTCTTCATTTTTGTGAGCTGTGGATGAATAAAAAAAAATCAATATGCACAAAAATGTCAAAAACCACTCCCCCAAACTGAATATGTTGCATGTCCTCATGCAAAAGAGGAGTTGTCATCTTAGTTGTGAACAACCATCTCCCCCAAACTGAGGATATCTCATGTATTCTGGTTTATTAAAACCAATGTCAACCCAAGTGTGTAATCAATTCTTCATATTGCCTCTTTGTGAATTTGAAAGAAAACCAATGATCTCTAACAATTGGCACACCAACAGAATCCTCAAAAATGGTAAGCATGAAATGATATATGAAGGGATGAATAGAGCAGCTGAATGCAACATTGAAATGATCAAATTTCTTTTTAGAGCGTGGGAAGAACAAATCACCTACCCTTGTTTCATATCCTGTTATCTGGTAGCATGTGTTTGTTTCAGAACAAAAATGCCCAAATCATTAGAAAACATCTTTTATGATTAAATAGAGGCAACCGTGTTTTATTAACCATGAAATCCATGCCAATGCTACAAGACTATTCGTTGAATGGGATGCCAAGCACTCTTTTGCACACTCCACAACAATCAAACTCATTTCAGAAATTCTGTCAAACTTGACAAATGACCAATGCTGAGAGTAGTCATTACCTTCATGCTGCTGAGATACAATTCACATCAGACCTTAAAAAGGATGCTACAGGATTTCCATTGTGCATGTATCATTCTCATGCTCATGCTCAAGACTTATGAAGATGTGAACCATTATGCGCACCACTGAACAAATCAAACAAATCAAAGAAATCATGCATTTGTTTTCTATCATGCTTGAGTGATAGCATACTCTTGAGAAGGAATGGCTTCTACATCAACTTTTCATGTTGTAGGTTCTTGTGTCCAGCCTATCATTTTCTTTTAATAAGTGTATCAGCTGCTTTATTTCTCCTCATTGTTTTTATATGGCAACAGATGATCATTTTGTACTGCTGGTTCTTGTGTGGCAGCAACAAGAATTTTCTATTGTTGGTTCTTGTGTGACAACAATGAGGTATCCATCTCTTTTTATGCTTGGCTAGTTGGGTGGGTGAGATGTTGGGTTGGAATCTGAAGGGGATGTGCATGAATGATGAAGTGTTATAATTGAGTGGGAAATGATGAAAATGGATGGACATAATATGCTATATAGTTAATGGAAATGGTTAATGCTTAGTGGTTCTTCATGACATTTTCTTAAATCCTTAATAAATAAAAAACTCATGCTATTTTACCTCAAGTTTTACCTCCATGGAAGCCTTGGTTGACATGAATGGACTGGTGTATGCTGGAGCTATGTAGCTGATCCAATGCTGAGACATATGTATATGAGAGCTGAAAACTGGATGAGATCGAATTTGATCCATGATATTGTGCTGGTTTCATGTAAGACTAATTGCTGAGACAATTGATGAGCATAAATTCTACCATAGAAGCAGAAAGCCTTTCTCTTATTCTGAAAATCAACTGCTGAACTGAAAATGGAAAGGAATTGCAAAATTACTGAACAAATGATGCTGCAAATCATTGTTGAAACCATTAGATCACATAGTCTTCAACCGCTACAAAACCGAGGTACAATTCTTACCATGCGAATGAATGTGCTGAAGTCGAGCATGGAAAGAAATCATTGGATTACCGGCCATTAATGTATGTCGTTAACCAATGTGAAGAAACTCACCTTTGATGGCAGTGAGCTTTAAAGTACCTTAGTGCATCTTGACAGGTACGAATGGATGTGCTGGAGTCGAGTCACCTGCAAGATTTGTCAATCAAGAGGCATTGATGAATCCCCATGATTAACAACAATGAAATCTGCCATTGATTCATGCAGATACCAGGGCACTATAGAAACTCTAATCTCGATCCCAGATGATGTGTTGGAGTCGATGGGACAAGACAATTGGAAGGTGGACCTTAATGAATTCCACATCATCCAATACGAGTACAAAATAAATGATTTGTGAAGAATCATAGTGAAAAATAGAACCAACATGAAACTCGAAAGTGGAAAGTATATGTGAAGTCATGATGTAGTAGTGATGGGAAATAAAATGGTTATGGTGACTACATAAGCAATGGAAAATGAGACTTCGACATGAATGGATTTTTGGGGTTTTGAAATGAGGAGGGTGAATGAATCTACCATAGGGAAATTGGCTTCTTGAGGGGTTTCTTTCAGCAACAAGTGGTATGACAGATGGCTAAAAATGATTATTGGCATGTAGCAATGAGACTTGGCTTCAGGAACATTGGGATCTGTATGGTTTGCACATCAATCTCTCCATTTTTTTTATGTTCTCAATCCATTTGCAAATTGATAAAAATTCTTCAAGAGTCACTCGTGCATGCATTGACCTTCTTCTTCCAAGGACCTGCAAAACCTAGAACTTCCTGCAATAAAACATGAGATGATGGAAGAAGAGAGATGACTGGTCTCTCTTCACCCAATCACTTATGAAAAAAATAACAAGCAATTACTCATAAAACAAATCCAAAGAAAAATGAACAAAGCAAAATCCATTTTATACCTGCGGCAGAGCAATGTTCATCAAGACTCACCAACGGTATTTTGATCATAGCTTCTTCGTTCCTTGTCCAATTTGAGTGATTCCAAAGCCAAATTAAAGAAAATTCATATGTTTATTTTCATTAGAAACAGGTTTTTATAATTCTATGTAATGATGTTCCAAATCGCTTAGTAACAGCTTGCATGATAAGGTGTTTTTCTTTCAAATTTTTGACTAGACCAACAGTCACGGTTTTAGGCTTAGCTTTTTCGTTTGATAACGGATTGATGTGATTCCAATTGGAGATGAAAGTAGATTCATTTATGTATCTTCATTAGAAACAGGTTTTGAATTCAACAAGAATTGATGGGTCAAATAATCCAATGAACAGTCTAGAAAATAGAGTTTTAGGAATGCAGATTTGGGACAGGCAGTCGGTATTTTGGTCATAAAATTTACGTACGACATCAGAATGGAATGATTCAAATGGCATTGTAAACTATATTCATAGGGGAAAATGCCAATGAAATAGGTTTGCAAAATATGTCCAATAAGGAATCCAAAAATGGACTGTCCCAGCTCTGTTCCTAAGCTGCCAGCTTGACACCCTGTTAGTATTTTGGCCATAAAATTTTCGTTTGACACCCAATCGTAGAAATTCAAATTGTTTTGAAAACTAGATTCAAATGGATACTTGGGATATAAACAGATTTTAAAAATAAGTTCATTTGGTCTCCCAAAAAATGACTGTCCCGTCTATGTTTCGGTAAAATTTTCAAGCCAAAATGTCACCAAAAATTTTATAATTGAAAATTGACCCCAAAAAGTGATTGGAATAGATGTGAATATTTTTAATGATGTATACTTAAAAATAATACACATCCATACCTGAAATTTCAAGCATTGAGCACCTGGATTTACTTGCACAGTCTGTTGTAGCCGCAGCTGTAGGATAGTCACAGCGAGTGTTGCAGCTCACTGTTGTAGCTGAGAGTAATCATAGCTGAGAGTAATCACTCACAGCTGGGTGTTGCAGCTAACAAATTCATGTCAAATTTCAAGCTTGAAGAGTTCCAATTGTATACCTGTGTCTTTGTGCTTGTGTAATCATCAATTACTGCATGAAGTGGCTTTAAGAAAGCCAAACTAACATTAAGCACATTGTGTTCAGGAATTAGAGAATGTCCATTTGCGTTAGTTTTACAATTTGTAAGAGCAATATGGTCTCTAAAATTCGGAAAGTGTAAATGTGCGGCTGAGATCCACTATTGACTGTTCAGAGTAGGAGTTTTACTGAATTGGGGCATTAATCACAATTGCTGCTTTGCATAATCAACCTGTACATCGTTTAGATAAAATATTCAAAGCATTCAACTCCCTCTTACAAATAGAAACATGTAATATGCTTTGTGCAAAAACACATCAATCAATTAAACAAAGTCTGGCACTCATCAATTATTGTGTGCAAGTGTTCATGAGGAGCAAGACGTGGTTTATGCGCATTTGTAGGGATTATTTCTCAGGGTTATTTTGCTTTCATTAAGTTCACAGCACAAGAGAAACACAATTCAAATAGCTCACCTTTAATTCAATCATGTGAAAAAAATGATCATGAAAAACCAAAATTCTAAACCCACTGGAATACCCTGGTTTATTGCAATATTGAGCATAATTATTAATATCTGAGATGGTTGCATGTAGCCTGACCTTAATCAGCAACACTTTTCCAAACAATGAGAAAGAGATAGGGAGGAATGCCGAAATTGTATACCTTTGAGATGCCAAAATGTTAGGCAAGTAGCAATGGCATTGCAGGCTATTCAATCCGCATCTCTACTCCAATGGCTGTTCAACGCGTAGCTATTCAACGCGCAGCCTATTCAATGCGCAGCTATACTCAAATGGATGTTCAATGCGCAGCTACACTCAAATGGATGTTCAATGCACAGCTGTTCAACGCGCAGGCTATTCAATGCGCAGCTATACTCAAATGGCTGTTCAATGCGCAGCTGGGTTGGGTGCGCTCCTCCATCCTGAAATATCAAGTGGATAATCGTTGCAACTTTACCGATCGAAAGGAGAAAGTGGGACAAATCGAAATTGAGAAATTGATGACAAGAATGACTTAAGCATTTTTGTTCAAATAGTCAACAATTCCAAAGTATTCATGAAAACATCTCATACCCATTCTTTATCTTTCTACTTTCTGATCTTCCGGATCGCAACAAGGCGCAGGATGAGAGCATACTTATTCAAAAATAAAAATAAAAAGCCAAACAAAAGCATGGTTTTATTCTAATATTCTATCCTACCCTATTCTACGTGGAAATATAAAAAATGTTTAAGTGTATGCATATTTCCAATGGAGCCATTTTCGAAAAAGTGACTCAAGCATGCTCATACTCCCAATAGAAAAATATAACTTTATGAATTCTAGGATATGAGAGATCAACTTCCCTTCAAATGATGGTGCCAAGAATTGGTGAAGTATGAAATGATGCTGCAGACTGATGACAGATTGAAACCAAGCTTCAATATAGTCTTTGTTCCCTTGATTGCTCATGGATGTTACACCATGAAGATCCTTATTAAATTGATCTTCCTCAATGCATAAGAGTTCTGGATCTACTGATGTGAATGATGCTTTTGGTTCCAATGGTTGTTCTTCATCAAATATCACGTGTGTCTTGTTGATATTGTCTGCTTTCTTATGAGGATTAGAAGAAACTCCATCTACAAAACTTGGATTTAAAACATGTTCAGGCCTCGTATGGATTTGCTGCAACAATGCACAGCCTTTTTGCAATGGTGTAGATGAGGTAGAACAAGAGGGAAATGTAGAAACATCTTGCAGTTCAGCACTGTAAGCATACTGTACTGCTTTATTATGGTTAGGGTGGAGGGTAGATTGGACAGGAAATTGTGTTGGATACCAAGGAGTTTGATGAGAAGATAGATGTGGTTGATGTAGATGTTTGATTTGTGAGGTTGATATTGAAGGACCAACTTGTGTTGCAACATGAGGGAGAGTGGCCATATGATCATAAGATGGACCATTCCAACCTTGTGGGTAAGGTAGGTAAAAGTTAAATTGAGGCTGCAATAGCTGCCATGGTGGAAGAGTATTCAATGGCTGAGTATGAGAGTAAGGAAATTGAGGGATAGAATTTTGAACCATAGATGTAGGCCATGGTTGACATGACTATTGCAACGAGTTGGCTGCAACTCCCAGATCTCTATGATATGTTTCTTTCGTCTTTGGTAAGGAGGGACAATGATCTGTGGAATGATTCAAGTCACATATACCACAGCTTTCAAGACTATCCAAAGGGAAATCCCTTGCTTCTCTTATTTCCTCCTGCTTTTCATTATCCTGCAAAACACTCGGTTGTAAATCAGCCTTAGAAATGTCAAATAAATTGTTGATTTCAGTTCGTAAAACTCTTGTTTTTGTAGCAGATTTCAAAAATGGAGATAAAAGTTCCTTAGAATTCTTACCAGTATTGAAGTTTCCTCTTGAATACCTTCTACATAACTCACAAATATCATCATATGCTAACTGAAATACATTACCTGTTCCGATCAGATTCGATATTTCTAAACATTCAGCTTGGATTCCCTTGAGTAGAAGTGTTTTTAAGATTTCCTTCCCCAGATTTCTCTGTTTGGATCTTTGGAGGTTATATTGAAATCGTTCTATGTATTCCTCCAGACTCTCTTCTTCTCCTTGTGTCATTTCGAAGATGTCTTCATTGACCCTGCAATAATCTTGGTACCTTTTCAAGAACACATGTTTCATGTCTTCCCAAGTTTGTATACAATTCCCACCGAGGCTCATGAACCATCGGAGGGCTGTTCCTTTTAGAGTAAGGGGAAATACATTCAACTTTTGATCATTAGCACAATAAACATATCCTCTACAAAGTACTTCAAATTGAAATAAAAATACATCAGGGTCTTCGTTTTCCAAACCGTGAAAATTTGGTAAAACATGTGGGGGAATTCTTTTCGTTGGTGCCACTCCTCTCGAATCTTTGATGGGAAATTCGAAGGTAACAACTTCTGCATCTTTCTCACCTGCCATCTCTTCATTAGATTCTTTGTGCGCTATCTTGAGGCTCCTCCTTCGAATGTTCCTGTCAACTTGTTAGTAGAATGGGTGGTGCTTACAACACCACTAAGGGGAATGATAAGATTTATGCTGCAAGGATTGAAAATGAAATAAAACTGAAGGTAAAGACAGAAAATTAACACTCAAAATAAATTCAATAAACTGAAATGTAATCATGCAACCTACATGCCCTATTTTAACAATGCATCTGCAAAACAATGTCAGATGTACTATTGCATAATTAAAAAACTTCCCCGGCAACGGCAGCAAAATGTTGGGCACCCAATATGCAAGTAGATTATTACCAACATACAGAGTGTACAAGATTTATTGTCAACCCAAGAAAGTCTTTTATTTCAAAGCTATCGTGCAAAATATATGCGAGTACAATTTCTACCTAACATTGTTACCTATTGGTATGCAATCGAAGCTATTTGTAAACTAGATCACAGCTGCTTGAAAGTAAATCAATCCTCAGTCTACTCATAAAATCACACTGTAAATCTAATCACACTTCAACAAAATAATTGATCATGAAACAAGATCTAATTGCGTACATCTAAAAGAATTGTTATGGTGGCCAACGAACTACCAAATGAATTATCAACACAATGATTATGACAGATCTGATGAATGAAAGCATACAACTATGATAAGCTTAATGAATGAAAGCATGAACAAAATAATAAGTAGATCTAAACAATAACACACTCACAATTAACACTACCAGCATCTGCTCAGGGAAGAGGGCCCTTCCTCCACTGAGCAGAGCTGGATCTCCACAATAGAAATCTACAACTCCAGAATTAAGAAACAGCCAGCATGTATTATCATAATGGAAGAATTACAGTAGATCTGGATCAAATCCTACATCATAACATTCTGTTATCTCCTATCTTACCTAATCTATCATGCTTAATCAATAATCGATCATCCCTTATCAATGAGATTGATTACATATTTATACATAAAATTATCTCATGGAAATGAAGAATTGAACCCCCAGCTTGTGATCTGTAACAGCTGAAACATGGCCATAACTGCTGGCAACTTTGGAACCGGCCGCAACACCAAATCTGGAAAATACCCTCTGGAAGAACCACCTGCATATCACAAACTGTAGCTTTGTTTGGCGATTTCCTTGCGATTCAGGTAAACGAGAATGTTACGCACAAAACCCATGTCTCGGAGTTTTGAGATTCATTTCCATCTGCCCGCAAATCAAGACGTGAATCAAGGTGTTCTTATGTGGCATGCGTTTTTGGTTAAGGCTGTAACAGCTGGCTATGAGCGTCCTGTATGTGACAACTCACCCCACAAACCATTATTAGTAAAATTATGCATAATAGTATTTTAATTCATCAAAGATAAAGGAAAATAATCACTATTAACCACTTAAAACATCAAATGGAAGTAGCAGCTGTACAATGCGCAGTTGCAACAAATGGATGAAAAATGGAATGATAAATGAGAAATAATGATAAGAAAATGGATGAAAATGGGTGAAATGTATGTCAATAAGTGATGGAAAAATGGACAATTCCAGGGCCTAAGAGTAACCTTACTCGCAAGCTTTGTAAAAACATGAAGAGGGCTACCAATGTAATGTGGATACAGAAGCACGTGCACAGATATAAAGCTCAGAAAGCTCAGAAGTAGAGGTATCATAAGTGTTTTTGTATTTGTTATAATAAGCACATATATAACTGTTTGTTGGAATTGTTTCTTTTTTCCATCTTGAATCTTGTGAAATTACTATGTACATTTTTCAGTTATTTGTTTTTTATTTTTACTGAGCAATACAATTTATTGCTTAACATGTGTTGTTTGCAGGTAACCTTACTCGCAAGCTTTGTAAAAAGATGAAGAGGGAGGCTGCTGCAATGTGGATATAGAAGCATGTGTGCAGATATAAAGCTCGGAAAGCTTGGAAGTATGTGCAGTGCGGATACAAAAGCACGTGCGCACATAGAAAGCTAAAAAAGTGGGCAATTGAGTATGAAGATTCTATTGCTGATGCTTTTCCATTGAGTAGGAAGAGCCTGTTGCTGAGGGTTTCAAGTTGCTAAGTATGGTTTTGAAGCTGTCACGGGATCCAAGTATGGCTTAGCAACAAAGTACAAGTGGGATATTTTAGCCAATGTAATATTTTGAAAAGTCATCGGTGTACTAGATGATTTTCATGTAAAGTTATATGGAGATAGTTTTTGAGAAAACTCATTTATTGTAATACTTGACATTTCATATAATATAATTTGTGTGGTTTAAAACTTATATGGTTGCACTTTATATTTGCATAATTCAAATGTGTATTAGATGATGATAAATAATGTATGATTCGTTTTTAAATTTAAACACAATACCATATTAAAAATTTATATTTATTAATAATGGACACCATTAAAACTACTAAAATATAATAACCACACATAAAACCACTAAAAATGACTAAATTAGTGACCAATAAATGAGATTAATGACCAAAATTCATATATAAAATAACAAAAAGTTGAGAGACACGTGACCAAACAATGAGATATAAATGACCAAAAAAATAACCAAAATTCACATATCAATGACCAAAAAGCAGTTTTGGTGGCTAATTTGCGGTCTTTTAATACGCGACCAAATTTGGTCATATTCTAGTTTACCATGTGGTCATTAATTTTGTCATATATTTGGTCATCGATTCAAATATGAAAAAATTAATGACCAAATATATGACCAAATTAATGACCAACTGATAAGCTATAAATGACCAAAATAAAAATGACCAATTTTGGTCGCGTAATAAAAGATCGTAAATTAGACACCAGTGATCGCCAAACCAAAAGTGGTCATTGATATGCATATTTTGGTCATTATTTTGGTCACTAATCTCTCATTTTACACTAGTGAACGACCATATGGATTTGGCCCCTTGTCCACGTAATTTATGTACCCTCGTAGAGTTTGAGGTATGGCTACTCAAATTAGGTCTCCTGGCTAGGTCTTATCTTGACTAGTCCTAATTAGTCCACATGTGTGAATCTATCTCATAAAACATAGCTATAAATTTCAATTTGTAGTAATACAAAATCCAATCGTGAGATAGCGATCTAAATTTTGGTGACCTAGCATCAGTAGCACCACCAGCATAGGTATATCTTATATAGTATATGAGAGAGTAGCATCCAAGACAGAGATAGTAGAGGCTTCAACATCAGTAGAGCTCCTAGTTTACTTTCATCCATCCCCTAAAACTAGGCTTTGATCATCCTGGCCCAAGAATCAAGACACCCACCTTGCCAACTGGGCGCCCTAAGAAGTCCTCATGGGCTGTGAGAAGTACTCATGGGTGGTATAATGCTAAATACTCTAATGACCGAATTAAATCCTCTCATGAACGAATTGGGGACAGACCAGACAAATCAAATTGATACTCATAACCTTGAATCCATAGATTAATTTAGCAGAAGCCCCATTGGGAAATGGATAGTTGTACATAGATTTATATTTGAAAAATCCTTCATGTTTTGATTCGCCTCCCTATGAAACTTCATAGGTTTTAATCTAAATTTTAATTTGTATAATGTATAAGTAAATAATATGCGTATATACTTAGTTATATTAAATCACATCACATATGAAATATATATATTTTTATTTATATTAAATCTCTTAACATATGAACTATAGTAACATATTTATATTAATTATATGTTGTTATTATATTTACATATTTTACCATTATTAAGGTGAAATTTTTTTATATATCATAAGGGTGTTTATAAAATATTTACCTATTTTATAAATTTGGTATAGAATGGATGGATGGACTATGAATGTATGGATTTTAACATAATTCCCTAAAATGAAGCATGTTTTGTTGGGAGAAAGAAAATTGGCACAATTTCAATATTATGTTTCCCTTGTGGTTTGAATTTTGTACTTTTGTGGGGTGTTTTAGAATAATCCTACTTGTTATGCATGCTTTAAATGGTAAACATATCCCATATGCTTTAAATGATGATGATGATGAACTAGATGACAATGACAACGATGATGCTTTTAATGAAGACGATGATGGAAATGATGATGATCATCATCATCATCTTTTTCATTGTCATCATGATTATCACAATAGTCATCATCATCAACATAATCATCATCATCACCATTTTCCTTGACATCATCATCATGATTATTGACATTTTCATCAATTATTCATCATTACCTTTGGCATAAGAAATAGCATCTACCTAAAATATGTGATTAGTGGAAAAGGGTCGTGGAGGACACACATGATTTATGCATGAAAAATAACAACTTATTTTTTAAGATGATCAACATCATCATTCTGATTGTACTCATCATCATTGTCATTGTCATCATCACCATTCATTGCATTACCATCATAATCATCGGCAATGTTGTCATTGCCATTATCCTCCTCCTCCTCCTCCTCCTCGTCATCATAATCATCATCATCATCATCATTATCATCATTCTCTTCATTATCAACAACATTATCATCATCATCGTAACCATCCCCAATATCATAATCATTATCCTCATTTTCATCTTCAACATCTGGGTGTAAAACTGTATGCAAAAGTGGATAAAAATATGGATGCAAAAAGGATACAAACATGGATGCAACAAAAGTAGGCACAAAAGTGGGCGCATAATGGGGTGCACCAAAAATGGATGCAAAAAATGATGCAATCATGGAATCAAAACATGATGAAAAAAGTGGCGCAAAAGTGGATACAACCATGGATGTAAATTCAGATACAAAATTAGATGCGAAAGTGGATGCAACAAAAGTAGATGCAAACGTAGTAGTAACACCCAACACAAATCCCGATGCAAAAGTGGATGAGAAAATGGATGCAAAAAGGGATGCAATAACTGATGTAAAATTGGATGCAAAAAAAGATGCAAACATGGATGCAAAAATTGAAGCAAAAGTGGGTGTAAAAGTAAGCGCAAAAATGGGTATGAATTGGGATCCAAAAAAATTGGATGCAAAAGTGGATGCAATAGTAGATGCAAGAAAAGACGTAAACAAGGATGCAAAAAGGGATGAAAACGTGGGTGCAAAAGTGGACGAAAAAATGGATGCAAAAGCGGATGCAAAAATGCCTGAAACAAAATGAGATGCAAAGCTAGACTCAAAATAGGATGTAAACTTTAATGCAAAACTTGACGCGCGAATGGATGCAAAAAAAGAAGCAGAAATGGATGCAAAAGTGGATGTAAAAAATGATGCAAAAGTGGATGAAAACAAGGGCGTAAAATTTGAGGAAAACATGGCGTAAAAGGGGGTGCAACGAGAGTATAGGTACAAACTAGGCACAAAATTAGGTGAAAAACTAGGCTCAAAACCTGTCGCAAAATCTAATGCAAAACCTAGTGCATAACTAGGTGCAAAACCTGGTGCAAATTACACCACAATTTGCACCAAATTTAGAAAAAGGACGCAGAAAATGCCTAAAATAGCACCAACCCATGAAATTGCGCCATTTTGTCCACAAAATGAATAAAAATACACTAAAAGATGGTCTAGACGGAAAAAAAGATGCAAAAAGAGATGCTAAATCTAGTTTTTGTTGTAATGTCTGGTCAGGTTCAACCGATCGGTTGGAGGTTTTAACTAGCCTTGGGGTTTTTCCTAAGCGCCTTATGGTAAGTAAGGAAAACCTGATAAAGCAAGGAGAATGAGAGTTCGGTGCCTTTGAAGCGAAGAAATATAGGTCTAATTGAGGGAAATAACAATAGGGGCCTGAATGGTCCATTATATTTGCATAAGTATCTATAAAACAAAATTTTATTCTTAGTATTATTATTTTGGTATTACACCTCAAATGACATCTTAATTATTTCTAACACTTTCATTAAAAATTTAACCATTCCTTCAATGTTCCACCACCACACATACCTTAATAATGGAATCTTCATCATGTCAGCACAATATTATCCTATAATGGGGATTTTTCTTGGTGTCCATGTTAGGGTTGATACAAAAATACAAGTATTGACCCATGAATTTGTCTTTGGATATCATGGTCCATACATGTGACCTTGGACCACCACACAAGTTCTACAAAGGGAATCTCTAGAATATGAGTGAGATATGGTGTTTCTTGCAAACTTTAGAAAACCATTGATGGTATTTAGAATCATAAAATGTTTCAGGGTTGAAATTCAAGGTCTTGAGCCATGCCATTTTTCTGTGGAGCTCAAGGGTCATGCATGGGGCCACAACAACCACATAGGAAATTGGTAGTGAATATCATCCCTCGAGTGCATTATGGTGGTGATTTTGAGTTTTTGCACATTAGAGGTTAATTTTAGTGCCCAATACATGGTTTGGTGCCAATATATAGGTTGTTTTTCCATAACATTTGTCCTTGAAGATCATGGGCGATGTGTGGGGCCTTGACCCACCATAGTTTTGCATGCGAGAGGGATATGGTGCTCATTTAAAGCTTTGGATGCTAAGTACGGTTCTCATTTCCCATTCAATAGTCCAACGCAAAAATACAATTCCCTACACCAATATTTTCCTCTATGGCCCATGGGCAATGTGTAGGGCCTTAGTTATCACATAAGCCCTTCATAGGAAAAAATTAACTTGCAAGAGGAACATGGTGAACACATCAAGATTTGTAACACTAAGGATGGTTGTTATGAACCAAGATTTAAATTAAAGAGGGTCTAAGTCTTTACCAATTCCATATAGGTCCCTTGGTCCATGCACGGTCTTTTAGGCCACCACATAGAGCTTTTTTATGGAATATTTAACATACATGTGATATATGGTCATCATTTTGAGGATTAGAAAACCAAGGATGGTTTTAAAGGCCCATTCCTTGGTATATGTACACATATAAAATCTCACATTACATATTTTCATAAGGAGCTCATGGTCCACTTATGGGGCGTATTGAGGCCTGGAAATTCGTAGGCAACAACAACAAGGAATTCTCCTCATTCAACGTTCCCAACTAGCCCATGACTATTTCGTGTGGGGAATCCATCTGGTTTACGGTTTGGCTACCATGGGTCAAGTAACAAAAAAAAAGGTTTTATTGGTTGCGGCCCGATCCACCGTGTATATTTTTTGTAGTTTTTAAATTTAAGTATGATATGCAAGTGCCTATTTAAGATGCAAATTGATAAAGAATGCAAGGAGTGGCCACAATGTGATGCGTAGGTTCTGACCTCTCATCTTAGACTCTCTCACATCTAAATCACACATAACTAGAAAATACAACACTAACGAAGCTGTCCCTAGGGAGAAAGATATTAACTCATGAGTAATGTAATTTTGTTCAAATGTTAAGATAAATCACAGATAGCTATTCTTAGAATCAAAACACATAAACATGAATAAAGATATACATGACAAGATAGCTCATCAACCATTAAACTCTCCATTACTCATAGTGGAACTTATCATAGAATAAACCAGAGAACATTCAGATAAGAACATAGGTTTAGAAAGTTAGAATGCTCTCACAAGTAATGAAACACAGTTGAAAATGAAATAGTTCCCCTTCAACATTGTTCATTTTATCACATTCGAAAATTCCACACAGCACCTTCTCCAATAGGCAAAATTTGTAATTTTATTATTGCAAAACAAAGTAGTTCCTCTTACAACAAATAGTTCACAAGTTTCTCCAAGGGAAAAGCCCCCATTCCCTCCAACTTTCCTCTATTTAAAAAAAAAAGCAAAACCTTTGGGGTGCTCCAACCCTCTGACCTTTGGGCTCCCACAACCGTTTAATCTCACAAATTTTTCCTCTTTTGAGTGCTCATGATTCACATAATGCGTTACATTTTGGATTAAGACTTATGAGTACTTCATAAAACGAGACCATCTTAGTAATTGAAGCTTTCCAAGACTGGGCCCCTGTTGCTAACATTTCCGCTTTGTCTTTTATCTGTCCCTTTAAAGATTCTGTTGATCTCAGAATATCACTGCCTAACACTTTTCAGCCGGCTTCCTTCTGCTTTGTCCTCTAGCTATGTCGTCTTTGTAGCAGGAGTCTGAAGAATCTTCTAAATCCGCCTGCAGTTAAAACAAAATTCATCATTAATTCAGGCTGCATCTTTTCAACAAACGTAAACCATACTAAAAATAAAACCGATCATCAAAATGACCCCCTGTACTACGTTCTCGTCGTGAAAACCTTAAAATGATAGACTATGAAACCTCCGACACTCGTCAGATAGGGTAAAAACACACACAGCACAAGCAGGAAAAACCTTCACCGGCAGGAAAATCACTAAAGCATCAGGAGGATAGTTTAAATAACAACCGCAATGGAGGGCTTCAGATGGACAATAGGTTGCATGAGGCCATCAAGTCTATCGGTGTCAAAAATATTAAATAGTAAAGCATCAAGCAGAAAAAACTCCTTGTTAGCGGAAGGAAAGACATAGATGTTCGGTGGTTAGTGAAATACGTAGCCACAATGGCAGAAGATGGAAAGACTACGGGCTCTGCAGCAAATAAAAGATAACGGTGAAAACCGTAACAAAACAATTGGCACATGGAGCAGTTATATGGTGGAACATTTAGTTTTCTCAGGAGCCGAAATGGCGGAAAGCAATCAAACTACCACCTTCGATCAAAGTCATAAAACCTTCTGATATGGCGCAAAACATCATGAAAACATTAAGTGTTTGGAAAATATTAAGGTTGTGCAGTGGTATAAAAGTTGTTCTCATCTGCAAAACATCGGCATCATAGAGATCAAAAACCCCGACTCAAACTTCAACCAACCTCTGACAGTGCACAGCAAGTCAACATAATAACGTCATGGCATGGGAAAGATCAATGCTATATGTCAGAAAAATCATCGTTCAGCTTCCACAACGGCGGCCCCGTAGGGAAATATGGATCCGATGCGTTGTTTAAATGACCTCCGATCAACCAAACTAAACAAAAATGTTAATGTTCCAAAAGAATTTCGGCTGGGAAGCAATGAAAAGTTTGTTTCACCTCCGAAATAGCGGCAAAAAAGATATCAGAGAAATAAATCACAGATCAAAGGACAACCTTTTGAGATCGAACTTTAAACTCTATGACCAAAGTATTTGTAGACACAAAACCACTTATACTATGAAACGAGAACTATATACTATGAACGAGAACTCTACCCATAAAAATGATGATTTTTGCAAAAAAAACACCAAAAACACCCCC
>LPNX010033735.1:41298-119560 GCA_001517045.1 Pseudotsuga menziesii
AGCAATTTTCCAAAAAGCATAAAAATAGTTGACCTCAAAACAATCCAAACTTGTAGTAGAGGGAAAACAAAAATAGATTTCATGGATCCAAACAATTTTAGGCAAGATAAAAATTAAGAGGAGGGTCCAAAATTTCAAAAATTTGGGAAAACAGTTGCAGCTGCAACATTTGGCGACTACATGGTGAACCTAGATCTCTGGACAATTTCTTCCTTAAGTAACAGATTGTTTGACAATAAACCAACATGTTGAATTCTTCTATATGTCTAGATTTCCCAAATGGCAAATGTATGTACTTTTAATTATTGATGATAGTCCAATTTAGGAGAATGGAAACCAAGATTTCCAAGTCAAGATAACTCTTATGAGGTGAAGAAGATGAGTTTCATTTATCATCTCTATCTTCAGGTAGCTGCCAGCTTGGACACAACATGATTGTGACATGTGGTAAACATAAATATTCATTTGTTCCTCATTCCCATGCCATTTTGCACTTTTGTTCTTTTAGACTTTTGTCATTTGTGAGTCCTCCTGCATGCCCTTCTTTCTGAATTTTCATGCAGGCTCCTCTATCCATAGTGTCCTTTTGTGTGAGAGATGTATTTAACTTTTAGCTCACGGATGGAGAAGAAATTTTGGAAATTCAATACTTATATGGTTCAGTACTTTGTTTTGATACATATTGCTTTTTTAGGAGTTTTTTGACTCATCTTCCTTTTGGCTTTGAATTCTTAGCATGGGATCATTTATATATAATATATTGTTTACCCTGGTTCCTTTCCATGGATATTTTGCTGTCACCCCTTGGGACAGTCTACATGTGAGATGGATGGAGCCTCGAAAGAGTATTCTAGACTTTTGATCCTGAGTTATTTTACAAGGATTAAGTAGGACTTCAATGTGTTCATAGCCATTTAGGAAAACTGTTAAACTAGAAGAAATTCTTTCAGATAAAACAATAGAACACAGTCTTATAATCAAGGATTTTAGTTAATCCATAATTCTGATGCTCTCCATGCACCCAAAGGTTTGCCTCTTTTATTGAAGTCAACCAAAATATAACTAAAACCAACATAAATAAAATAAATCAAAAATAACAAACAAAGCAAATTATTGATGTACAAAACAAAAGAACAAAAACAAAAACTCAGGAAAAATAAGGTTTGAGAACTAAACCATTTAATGGTAAGTTCTCTTCCCACCCCTGTAAATATTGTAATTTATAGGTTGAGGGGCGAAGTTTTGCTGCAATCTGGGAAGGCCCAACCCATAACTATTGAAATTTTGTGTGTTTTCCTTTCTCATCATGAGCGTGATCCCATTTGAGAACCAAATCTTCCACCTCAAAATCTTTTGTTCCAGCTTTGTGTTTATCAAACCATCTGTTTACTACCTTCTATTGTTGTTTAAAACGTTCTCTAGCCTTGGATCTAGACTCTTCTGCCTTCAAAATATTATGTATCCTCATTTGCAAGATTTCATTATTTGATCCTCTGGATTCTTCAGCGATTATGGAAGAGGGTAGCGTGATATTAGGGGGTAGAATGACCTCTTTTCCATAAACAAGGGTATATGGGGACACACCTAACAAAGTCTTGGGGGTGAACCTATCAACCCAAAGAGCATTTGGTAATGCTGAGTGCCAACTCCTCTGATTTTCTATTACCATCTTTTTTAAAATCCTAATCAGATTCTTATTCGTAGATTCAGCGAAGCCATTTCCCCGTGGATAGTAATTAGGAGAGTAATGTAACTTAGATCCTTTCTCATGAGAAAATGCAGTTAATATAATTGAGGAAAAGTAAGTATCATTATCGAAAACTAAAGAAATTGGAACTCCAAACTTGGTCATAATATGATCTTGCAAGAAGTCCATGACCGCATCTTCATTTATTTTACGCAACAGAATGGATTTGACCCAACGAGTGAAGTAGTTGGTTGACGTAAGAATATTTTTGTGTTGCAAGGAAGAATTTGAATTTATCTCTCCAATTATTTCCATCCCCCACTGCTCAAAAGGTTTTGTTATCATAGCATGCTTTAATGGTCCTGTTGCTTTAACTTGACTTCCACCACACCTTTGGCAGATGTCGCATTTTCTGACATGGGCATGTACATCTTTGAATAGTGTGGTCCAATAATATCCAGCTCTGAGAATTTTTTATGATGTCGTATATCCGGAGAAATGTCCTCTAGCAAGCCCATCATGTAAGTCTATCATTGCCTTGTTCGCATCTTCTTTCTCTAAGCATCTAAGAAGAACTCCATCATAATTCTTTCTGAATAATATTCCTTCAACAATCTGATATGAGGCTAATTTAAGATGCAATTCTCTTCTTTGCTTAGAGTTCCAATGTTCTGGTAACAATCCCGCCTGAAGGTAATGCACAAGGTCTCGACACCAAGAGTCGAGAGTTGTGAAAAGAGGACATACATCCATCAAATGTAACTCAGCTTCATCTTCCCAGTCATGTTCTTCATTGGCTTTAGTTTCAATCAGGAATTTGTACAATCCTTTCCCTTTAAATATGGAGGCTGGCTTGAATTTGAGGTCATAATCCTATAGAGTTGTTACCCAGTTGCCTCTTATTTCTCCTAACTCCTTTTGTATGAAAAGAGACCTCACAGCTGGGTGTGGAACTATTACCTTTGTCCGGTTCTTGAGTATATAAGGCCTGAATTGTTTTACCGCTTTGAACACAGCATAATCTTGTTTATCCATAGTTGGGTAATTCAATTCGGCCCCTTGTAAACCGGTGTTCATAAATGATATTGGGAACTCATCTCCCCCATCTCCCTTCTGGGTAATCACAACTGCTAGTGAATCATCAGATGCGAAGGTGTACAAAATAAAATCTTTCTCAAAACCTGGACTTTTGAGGGAAGGTGCGTGCACAATAGCTATATTCATTTTACTAAAGGCGTTCTTCTCTACATCAGTCCATTTGAATTGTACACTTTGCTTCACCATTTGTTGAAAAGGTTTAACAATTTGAGTGAAATCTGGCACAAACCTTCACACAAAATTTATTGTCCCCATAAATGATTGCATGCCCTTTTTATTATGGGGTAAGGGAATATGTTCGATGGATTTAATCATTTCTGGGTCTATGGAGATCCCCTTCTTAGAAACCACATGAACCAACAATTTACCTTCTGTAACGGCAAACACGCACTTCTTGGGGTTTAGTGAGATACCATATTTTCGGTAGCGTTCAAAAATCTGCTTTAGATGAAATGCGTGTTCCTCTCTTTTCTTTCAGAAAATATCTGCTCCATGGGTGGGACAGGATAATTGTCTTTATCTGAAGCACAATTTAAGTTTCTAAAATCCACACAAAGCCTGATTTCTTTAGACTTCTTTCTTACCGGTACCATATTTGAAACCCATTATGAGTGTCTAACCTTGAAGATAATTCTAGCATGCAATATTTTCTTAACTTCACTCTAGATTAAAGGTTCTAATTTTGGATGCATTTTCCTTAAAGGCTGCTCATAAGGTTTGATTCCAAATCTGATGGGGATAACATCCTGAATAATATTGGTGTCATATGTCTTCAAGTCTTCATATGTCTAGGCAAAAACATCCTTGTATTGTTTGAAAAGACTGATAAAATTATTCCTTTCACCTGGGGAGCAACACTCTCCCACATTCACATATTTAGGCTCAATTTCAGTCCCCAAATTAATCAACTCAAACTGTCAAGACAAGCTATGAGTCTTCAAATTCACTAGTCTTCTAAATTTCTCCTTTAAATCAAACATCTGTTCTAAAATCTTGACTCCATTAGGAATAAAATTATCAAATTTTAGCTTGTCTTGATGTTCTTCATCATCAATAATCGCCCCTTTGAAGGTCTTGTCATTTGTCACGCATTCTATAATCTGCTGATCATCATCGAACACTCGTAGATTGGTAATCATATTTGGAACTGAAGGCCTGAAAAGAAATTAAACATAGCACCGATTATTTGAGGGCACAAGCCTCACAGCTGAGGTGGCCAACAAGTCAGCTGCTGCATTCTTAAGTCTAGGAATCTGTACAATGTTAAATGCATTAAAGCATTTAAGTAAATCCCATACTTCATTTTGATAAGCTTTTAAATGAGGAGAAATACAATGTATTTGATTTCAAATTTGTTTTACAACTATTTCAGAATCTCCAAACACTTTAATATTTTTTTCCTTTGATTCAATTGCAGTTCTTAGTCCTTGAACTAATGCTTCATATTCAACTATGTTATTGGTACATTCAAACTCTAACCTACATGAAAGAAAATGTTTGTTTTTCTTAGGGTCAATCAGGACACAGTCGGCTCCTGACCCCTCTAAAGTTTTAGAACCATCAAAGAAAAGCGTCAAAAAATCACTAACCACTACTGTGCAAGAATTAAAATCTACATCTACAGCTAATTATACTATTTTACAATCAATCTCATCATCCTGTGAAAACTGAAGGAGATCAGGCTGAGCATCAGATGTATCATTTGTTTCTTCCGCTTGATAGTTTCCTGGTTCTAGCTCAATAAAGTAATTTCCCAAAATAGAATCCACTGGCTCATTTTTACCCTCGAACTGAGTAACATTGTGTTTCATGTGGGGGTCTCTAAAAACTTGAATTTGATTTGGGATTCCTTTATATGGAAGCCACAGATGCAACCAGTCCAATGCAAAATATCCATTCAACTTTGTCGACCAATCTCTGCTCAAAACAAGTCCATAAGATTTTGATATGTCAGCCACCCCATTTCAATGAATTGACATACCTTATCATTTGAAGATAAGCGAACGAGAACATCCTCCATTTCCCCAATTACCTACACATTCCTTCTATTCAACTGAACAAAACTCCATGTAGATGGTTTAGGCTGTCCATTTATCTTTTTGCAGACTGACAGCAGCATGACGTTGACTAATGCCCCCGAGTCTACAACGCAGTTATGCACGTTATGGTCAAAAATTTCAAAAGTAAAGAGAAAAGGTGGATTCTTGGTTTTAGGCTTTCCTCCCATACTTGCTTCACCAATTTCCTCTTCTTGGGGATGATTGTCACTGGGAAGCCTCTCCTTTGATACTTCAAGTTCTTTCAATAGTTTTCTTTCTCCTATGGCACATTGAACATTTCAAATAATGAGATGTTTCCCCTTACCTTTTTTATATCCTCCACAATGTCATAATCCATCTTATGTTTTGTGAGATTCGATTTAACATTATTTCATTTTTCTTCATTGGGCTTAGTAGGCATGTTGATCTATATAGGATTTTGACTGGTGATGGTAAATTCTGGAATTTTATTAGTTGAGGAGCTGTTTTGAAATTTCTTAACATTCTTTTGAAGTCTTTTGATCTTCAGGAGCATAAGACTATTTTCCTTAATCAACCCCTGGCTTCTCGTCGTTATGTTTGTTTCCAGGATGCCCTCATGTCTCAGATCCTTTTCTTCCCTGGCATCAAACAACGATACACAGTCCCATAAAACCATGGCCTCATCCTCTTATTTTTAAGTTGATTTATTGTTGTCTTTCGCTTCTTCATCATTATATTCAGTTAATTTGGAATCCAATAGCTGATTCATAACCAACGTCATTGAATTTATTTATTGAGGACAATTCTTTTTAGAATAGGGTTGTTGGTGGAAAGTGCAAAACTTATCCATTCCTACCTCTCTTAAATTCATAGATGCAGGGCTGTACGGAGCGGGTTGGGATTGATTGTTATCTTCCCTTTACTTGTAATAAGGCTTATATAGATTTTGGGCTTCCTTTTCCTTTTCCAAGTCTATGATTCTGTTAGAGATATTATGCATCATCTTTTCCATTCCTTATAAATCTAGTGATTACTCCTCTTTAGGCTTAGTAAATAAAAAAACTTTCCTCCCAACATTTTTTTCTCCTGACCATTCAGGATAGTATTTGATGCTTTCTTTTTCAGTCTCTACTCTTTCTACTTCCTCATAAGTCTCTGCTAGCGTAGGTTTGGCTTTCATTTTGGCAAACATGGCCAAATTGGGTCCAAGAGCTCAGGTATAATACTCAATCAGAACTTTAACCAAGGGTTTGCCAGCTTTAGAAAAATTCTTAAGATAGGCTGCAAATATTTGGGTAAAACTATGCACCTTCTCTTTTCTTTATTTATTTAAGGCGCACAGTCCTTTCATGAGAGTTGCATGAGTTTTTTGGGTTGCATACTTACTTCTAAAAATCCTCTCAAAGGTATCCTGGATTGGGATAGAGTTTGCAAGCAAACCGAAATACCATAATGATGTTGCTCACCCATTTCATTCTCAGCATCCAACAATCGTATGGATTTGGCCCCTTGTCCACATAATTTATGTACCCTCGTAGATTTTGAGGTATGGCTACTCAAATTAGGTCTCCTATCTGGGTCTTATCCTGACTATTCCTAATTAGTCCACATGTGTGAATCTCTCTCATAAAACATAGCTATAAATTTCAATCTATAGTAATACAAAATCCAATCGTGAGATAGCGATCTAACTTTTGGTGACCTAGCATCAGTAGCACCACCAACATAGGTATTTATTATATAGTATATGAGAGAGAAACATCCAAGACAGAGATAGTAGAGGCTTAAACATAAGTAGAGCTCCTAGTTTACTTTCATCCATCCCCCAAAACTAGGCTTTGAGCATCTTGGCCCAAGAATCAAGACACCCACCTTGCCAACTGGGCGCCCTAAGAAGTCCTCATGGGCTGTGAGAAGTACTCATGGGTGGAATAATGCTAAATCCTCTCATGACCGATATAAATCCTCTCATGAACGAATTGGGGACGGACTAGACAAACCAAATTGATACTCATAACCCTGAATCCATAGATTAATTTAGCAGAAGCCCCATTGGGAAATGGATAGTTGTACATAGATTTATATTTGAAAAATCCTTCATGTTTTGATTCGCCTCCCTATGAAACTTCATAGGTTTTAATCTATATTTTAATTTGTATAATGTATAAGTAAATAATATGTGTATATACTTAGTTATATTAAATCACATCACATATGAAATATATATATTTTTATTATATTAAATCGCTTAACATATGAACTATAGTAACATATTTATATTAATTATATGTTGTTATTATATTTACATATTTTACCATTATTAATATGAAATAAGTTTATATATCATAAGGGTGTTTATAAAATATTTACCTATTTTATAAATTCGGTATAGAATGGATGGATGGACTATGAATGTATGGATTTTAACATAATTCCCTAAAATGAAGCATGTTTTGTTGGGAGAAAGAAAATTGGAACAATTTCAACATTATGTTTCCCTTGTGGTTTGAATTTTGTACTTTTGTGGGGTGTTTTAGAATAATCCTACTTGTTATACATGCTTTAAATGGTAAACATATCCCATATGCTTTAAATGATGATGATGATGAACTAGATGACAATGACAATGATGATGTTTTTAATGAAGACGATGATGGAAATGATGATGATGATGATCATCATCATGATCATCATCTTTTTCATTGTCATCATGATTATCACAATAGTCATCATCATCGGCATAATCATCATCATCACCATTGTCCTTGACATCATCATCATGATTATTGACATTTTCATCAATTATTCATCATTACCTTTGGCATAAGAAATAGCATCTACCCAAAATATGTTATTAGTGGAAAAGGGTCATGGAGGACACACATGATTTATGCATGAAAAATAACAACTTATTTTTTAAGATGATCAACATCATCATTCTGATTGTAATCATCATCATTGTCATTGTCATCATCACCATTCATTGCATTACCATCATAATCATCGGCAATGTCGTCATTTCCATTATCCTCCTCCTCCTCCTCCTCCTCCTCCTCCTCATCATAATCGTCATCATCATCATAATTATCATCATTCTCCTCATTATCAACAACATTATCATCATCATCATAACCATCCTCAATATCATAATCATTATCCTCATTTTCATCCTCAACATCTGGGTGTAAAACTGGATGCAAAAGTGGATAAAAATATGGATGCAAAAAGGATGCAAACATGGATGCAACAAAAGTAGGCACAAAAGTGGGCGCATAATGGGGTGCACCAAAAATGGATGCAAAAGGTGATGCAAAAAATGATGCAATCATGGAATCAAAACATGATGAAAAAAGTGGCGCAAAAGTGGATGCAAAAATGGCTGAAACAAAACGAGATGCAAAGCTAGACTCAAAACGTGATGTAAACTTTAATGCAAAACTTGATGCACGAATGGATGCAAAAAAAGAAACAGAAATGGATGCAAAAGTGGATGTAAAAAATGATGCAAAAGTGGATGAAAACAAGGGCGTAAAAGTTGAGGCAAACATGGCATAAAAGGGGGTGCAACAAGAGCATATGTACAAACTAGGCACAAAATTAGGTGAAAAACTAGGCTCAAAACCTGTCGCAAAATCTAATGCGAAACCTAGTGCATAACTAGGCACAAAACCTGGTGCAAATTACACTACAATTTGTACCAAATTTAGAAAAAGGATGCAGAAAATGCCTAAAATAGCACCAACCCATGAAATTGCGTCATTTTGTCCAAAAACTGAATAAAAATACACTGAAAGATGGTTTAGATGCAAAAAAGGATGCAAAAAGAGATGCTAAATCCAGTCTTTGTTGTAATGTCTGGTCAGGTTCAACCGATCGGTTGAAGGTTTTAACTAGCCTTGGGGTTTTTCCTAAGCGCCATATGGTAAGTAAATAAAACCTGATAAAGCAAGGAGAATGAGAGTTTGATGCCTTTGAAGGGAAGAAATATAGGTCTAATTGAGGGAAATAACAATAGGGGCCTGAATGGTCCATTATATTCGCAAAAGTATTTATAAAACAAAATTTTATTATTAGTATTATTATTTTGGTATTACACCTTAAATGGCATCTTAATTAGTTCTAACACTTTCATTAAACATTTAACCATTCCTTCAATGTTCCACCACCACACATACCTTAATAATAGAATCTTCATCATGTCAGCAATATATGATCCTATAATGGGGATTTTTCTTGGTGTCCATGTTAGGGTTGATACAAAAATACAAGTATTGACCCATGAATTTGTCTTTGGATCTCATGGTCCATACATGGGACCTTGGACCACCACACGAGTTCTACAAAGGGAATCTCTAGAATATGAGTAAGATATGGTGTTTCTTGCAAGATTTAGAAAACCATTGATGGTATTTAGAATCATAAAATGTTTTAGGGTTGAAATTCAAGGTCTTGAGCCATGACATTCTTCTATGGAGCTCATGGGTCATGCATGGGGCCACAACAACCACATAGGAAATTAGTAGTGAATATCATCCCTCGAGTGCATTATGGTGGTGATTTTGAGTTTGTCCACATTAGAGGTTAATTTTAGTGCCCAATACATGGTTTGGTGCCAATATATAGGTTGTTTTTCGATAACATTTGTCCTTGAAGATCATGGGCGATGTGTGGGGCCTTGAGCCACCATAGTTTTGCATGCGAGAGGGATATGGTGCTCATTTAAAGCTTTGGATGCTAAGTGTGGTTCTCATTTCCCATTCAATAGTCCAATGCAAAAATACAAAGCCCTACACCAATATTTTCCTCTATGGCCCATGGGCAATGTGTAGGGCCTTAGTTATCACATAAGCCCTTCATAGGAAAAATTTAACTTGCAAGAGGAACATGGTGAACATATCAAGATTTGTAACACTAAGGATGGTTGTTATGAACCAAGATTTAAATTAAGGAGGGTCTAAGTCTTTACCAATTCCATATAGGTCCCTTGGTCAATGCATGGTCTTTTAGGCCACCACATAGAGCTTTTGTACGGAATATTTAACATACATGTGATATATGTTCATCATTTTGAGGATTAGAAAACCAAGGATGGTTTTAAAGGCCCATTACTTGGTATATGTACACATATAAAATCTCACATTACATATTTTCATAAGGAGCTCATGGTCCATTTATGGGGCCTATTGAGGCCTGGAAATTCGCAGGCAACAATAGCATGTAATTCTCCCCATTCAACGTTCCCAACTAGCCCATGACTATTTCGTGTGGGGAATCCATATGGTTTGCGGTTTGGCTACCATGGGTCAAGTAACAAAAAAAAGGGTTTTATTGGTTGCGGCCCGATCCACCGTGTATATTTTTTGTATTTTTTGACTTTAAGTATGATATGCAAGTGCCTATTTAAGATGCAAATTGATAAAGAATGCAAGGAGTGGTCACAATGTGATGCGTAGGTTCTTACCTCTCGTCTTAGACTCTCTCACATTTGAATCACACATAACTAGAAAATACAACACTAACGAAGCTGTCCCTAGGGAGCAAGATATTAACTCATGAGTAATGTAATTCTGTTCACATGTTAAGATAAATCACAGATAGCTATTCTTAGAATCAAAACACATAAATATGAATAAAGATATACATGACAAGATAGCTCATCAACCATTAAACTCTCCATTACTCATAGTGGAACTTATCATAGAATAAACCAAAGAACATTCATATAAGAACATAGGTTTAGAATGTTAGAATGCTCTCACAAGTAATGAAACACAGTTGAAAACAAAATAGTTCCCCTTCAACATTGTTCATTTTATCACATTCGAACATTCCACACAGCACCTTCTCCAATAGGCAAAATTTGTAATTTTATTATTGCAAAACAAAGTAGCTCCTTCTACAACAAATAGTTCACAAGTTTCTCCAAGGGAAAAGCCCCCATTCCCTCCAACTTTCCTTTATTTAAACAAAACAGCAAAACCTTTGGGGTGCCCCAACCCTCTGACCTTTGGGCTCCCACAACCGTTTAATCTCACAAATTTGTCCTCTTGTGAGTGCTCATGATTCACATAATGTGTTACATTTTGGATTAAGACTTATGAGTACTTCATAAAACGGGACCAGCTTAGTAATCGATGAACCTTTCCAAGCCTGGGCCCCTGTTGCTAACGTTTCCCCTTTGTCTTTTATTTGTCCCTTTAAAGATTTTGTTGAACTCAAAATATCACTGCCTATCACTTTTCAGCCAGCTTCCTTCTGCTTTGTCCTCCAGCTATGTCGTCTTTGTAGCAGGAGTCTAAAGAATCTTCTAAATCTGCCTGCAATTAAAACAAAATCCATCATTAATTCGGGCTGCATCTTTTCAACAAACGTAAACCATACTAACAATAAAACCAATCATCAAAATGAGCCCCTGTACTACGTTCTCTTCGCGAAAACCTTAAAATGATAGAATATGAAACCTCCGACACCCGTTAGATAGGGTAAAAACACACACAGAACAAGCGGGAAAAACCTTCACCGGCGGGAAAATCACTAAAGCATCAGGAGGATAGTTTAAAGAACAACCGCAATGGAGGGCTTCAGATGGACAATAGTTTCCATGAGGCCATCAAGTCTATCGGCGTCGAAAATATTAAATACTAAAGAATCAAGCAGAAAAACTCCTTGTTAGCGGACGGAAAGACATAGACGTCTGGTGGTTAGTGAAATACGTAGCCACAATGGTGGAATATGGAAAGAATATGGGCTCCGTAGCAAATAAAACATAACGGTGTAAACTGTAACAAAACAATTAGCATGTGGAGCAGTTATATGGTGGAACATTTACTTTTCTCGGGAGCTGAAATGGAGGAAAGCAATCAGACTACCACCTTCGATCAAAGTCATAAAACCTTCTGATATGGCGCAAAACATCATGAAAACATTAAGTGTTTGGAAAATATTAAGGTTGTGCAGTGGCTAAAAGTTGGTCTCATCTGCAAAACATCGGCATCATAGAGATCAAAAAACCCAACTCAAACTTCAACCAACCTCCGAAAACGCACAGCAAGTCAACATAATAACGTCACGGCATGGGAAAGATCAACGCTATATGTCAGAACAATCATCATTCAGCTTCCACAACGGTGGCCCCGTAGGGAAATATGGCTCCGATGCATTGTTTAAATGACCTTCGATCAACCAAACTAAACAAAAATGTTAATGTTCCAAAAGGATTTCAGCTGGGCAGCGATGAAAAGTTTGTTTCACCTCCAAAATAGCGGCAAAAAATATATCAGAGAAAGAAATCACAGATCAAAGGACAACCTTTTGAGATCGAACTTTAAACTCTATGACCAAAGCATTTGTAGACACAAGCAATTTTCCGAAAAGAATAAAAATAGTTGACCTCAAAACAATCCAAACTTGTAGTAGAGGGAAAACAAAAATAGTGTTCATGGATCCAAACAATTTTAGGCAAGATAAAAATTAAGAGGAGGGTCCAAAATTTCAAAAATTTGGGAAAACAGTTGCAGCTGCAACAATTGGTGACTACATGGTGAACCTAGATCTCTGGACAATTTCTTCCTTAAGTAACAGATTGTTTGACAATAAACCAACATGTTGAATTCTTCTAGATGTCTAGATTTCCCAAATGGCAAACATATGTACTTTTAATTATTGATGATAGTCCAATTTAGGAGAATGGAAACCAAGATTTCCAAGTCAAGATAACTCTTCTGAGGCGAAGAAGATGAGTTTCATTTATTATCTCTGTCTTCAGGTAGCTTCCAGGTTGGACACCACAGGATTGTGACATGTGGTAAACATAAATATTCATTTGTTCCTCATTCCCATGCCATTTTGCACTTTTGTTCTTTTGGAATTTTGTCATTTGTGAGTCCTCCTGCATGCCCTTCTTTCTGAATTTTCATGCAGGCTCCTCTATCCATAGTGTCCTTTTGTGTGAGAGATGTATTTAACTTTCAGCTCACGGATGGAGAAGAACTTTTGGCAATTCATTACTTATATGGTTCAGTACTTTGTTTTGATACATATTGCTTTCTTAGGAGTTTTTTGACTCATCTACCTTTTGGCTTTGAATTCTTAGCATGGGATCATTTGACTCGTCTACCTTTCTGTGGATCTTTTGCTGTCACCCCTTGGGACATTCTACATGTGAGATGGATGGAGCCTCGAAAGAGTATTCTAGACTTTTGATCCTGAGTTATTTTACAAGGATTAAGTAGGACTTCAATGTATTTATAGCCATTTAGGAAAACTGTTAAACTAGAAGAAATTATTTTAGATAAAACAATAGTACACAGTCTTATAATCAAGGATTTTAGTTAATCCATAATTCTGATGCTCTCCATACACCCAAAGGTTTGCCTCTTTTATTGAAATCAACCAAAATATAACTAAAACCAACATAAATAAAATAAATCAAAAATAACAAACAAAGCAAATTATTTATGTACAAAACAAAAGAACAAAAACAAAAACTCAGGAAAAATAAGGTTTGAGAACTAAACCATTTACTGGTAAGTTCTCTTCCCACCCCTGTAAATATTGCAATTTATAGGTTGAGGGGCAAATTTTTTCTACAATATGGAAAGGCCCAACCCATAACTATTGAAATTTTGTGTGTTTTCCTTTCTCATCATGAGCGTGATCCCATTTGATAACCAAATCTTCCACCTCGAAATCTTTTGTTCCAGCTTTGTGTTTATCAAACCATCTGTTTACTACCTTCTATTGTTGTTTAAAACGTTATCTAGCCTTGGATCTAGACTCTTCTACCTTCAAAATATTATGTATCCTCATTTGTAAGATTTCATTATTTGATCCTCTGGATTCTTGAGCGATTATGGAAGAGGGTAGCATGATATTGGGGGGTAGAATGGCCCCTTTTCCATAAACAAGGGTATACAAGGACACACCTAATAAAGTCTTGAGGGTGAACCTATCAGCTGAAAGAGCATTTGGTAATGCTGAGTGCCAACTCCTCTGATTTTCTATCACCATCTTTTTTAAAACCCTAATCAGATTCTTGTTCGTAGATTCAGCCAAGCCATTTCCCTGCGGATAGTAATTAGAAGAGTAATGTAACTTAGATCCTTTCTCATGAGCAAATGCGGTTAATATAATTGAGGAAAAGTAAGTATCATTATCGAAAACTAATGAAATTGGAACTCCAAACCTGGTTATAATATGATCTTGCAAGAAGTCCATGACTGCATCTTCATTTATTTTACGCAACGGAATGGATTCGACCCAACGAGTGAAGTAGTTGGTTGTCGTCAAAATATATTTGTGTTGCAAGGAAGAATTTGGCTTTATATCTCCAATTATGTCCATCCCCCACTGCTCAAAAGGTTTTGTTATCATAGAAGGCTTTAATGGTCCTGCTGCTTTAACTTGACTTCCACCACTCCTTTGGCAGATGTCGCATTTTCTGACATGGGCATGTACATCTTTGAACAGTGTGGGCCATAATATCCAGCTCTAAGAATTTTTTGTGCTGTCATATCTCTGGAGAAATGTCCTCTGGCAAACCCATCATGTAAGTCTATCATTTTATTTTTCACATCTTCTTTCTCTAAGCATCTAAGAAGAACTCCATCATAATTATTTCTGAATAATATTCCTTCAACAATCTCATATGAGGCTGATTTAAGATGTAGTGCTCTTCTTTTCTTAGAGTTCCAATGTTCTGGTAACAATCCTGCCTGAAGGTAATGCACAAGGTCTCGATACCAGGATTCGAGAGTTGGGAAAAGAGGACATACATCCATCAAATGTAACTCAACTTCATCTTCCCAGTCATGTTCTTCATTGGCTTTACTTTCAGTCATCAGTTTGTACAATCCTTTCCCTTTAACTATGGAGGCTGGCTTGAATTTGAGGTCATACTCCTATAGAGTTGTTACCCAGTTGCCTCTTATTTCTCCTAACTCCTTTTGTATGAAAAGAGACCTCACAGCTTGGTGTGGAACTATTACCTTTGTCCGGTTCTTGAGTATATAAGGCCTGAATTGTTTTACAGCTTTGAACATGGAATAAGCTTGTTTATCCATAGTTGGGTAATTCAATTCGGCCCCTTGTAAACTGGTGCTCATAAATGATATTGGGAACTCATCTCCCCCATCTCCCTTCTGGGTAAACACAACTGCTAGTGAATCATCAGATGCGAAGGTGTACAATATAAAATCTTTCTCAAAACCTGGACTTTTGAGGGAAGGTGTGTGCATGACAACTATCTTCATTTTACTAAAGGCATTCTTCTCTACATCACTCCATTTGAATTGTACACTTTGCTTCACCATTTGCTTAAAAGTTTTAACAATTTGAGCGAAATCTGGCACAAACCTTCACACAAAAATTTACTGTCCCCATAAATGATTGCATGCCCTTTTTATTATGGGGTAAGGGAATATGTTCGATGGATTTCATCCTTTCTGGGTATATGGAGATCCCCTTCTTAGAAACCACATGAACCAACAATTTACCTTCTATAATGGAAAACACGCACTTCTTGGGTTTTAGTGAGATACCATATTTTTGGTAGCGTTCAAAAATTTGCTTTAGATGAAATGCGTGTTCCTCTCTTTTCTTTGAGAAAATTGTGATGTCATCGAGGTATACCATAGCACTGCAGCTGATCAAACCATGGAAAGATATGTCCATATCCCTCTGGAAAGTAGCTCTAGTGTTTATGAGTCCAAAGGGCATCCTTATGTAAGAAAAATTTCCCCACCTGGTCCTGAATGTCGTTTTAAGTCTGTCTTCTTCAGCGACTAATACTTGATTGTAGCCTAAGAATCTGTCTAATAAAGAGAATAGTTCAGAACCCAAAACCATTTGCAATATCTACTCCATGGGTGGGACAGGATAATTGTCTTTATCCTGAAGCACAATTTAAGTTTCTAAAATACACACATAGCCTGATTTCTTCAGACTTCTTTCTTACCGGTACCAGATTTGAAACCCATTCTGAGTGTCTAACCTTGAAGATAATTCTAGCGTCCAATATTTTCTTAACTTCACTTTGGATTAAAGGTTCTAATTTTGGATGCATTTTCCTTAAAGGCTGCTGATAAGGTTTGATTCCAGATCTGATGGGGATAACATCCTGAATAATATTGGTGGCATATGTCTTCAGGTCTTCATATGTCCAGGAAAAAACATCCTTTTATTGTTTGAAAAGATTGATAAAATTATTCCTTTCACCTGGGGAGCACTACTCTCCCAAATTCACGTATTTAGGCTCAGTTTCAGTCCCCAAATTAATCAACTCAAAATGTAGAGACAAGCTATGAGTCTTCAGATTCACTGGTCTTCTAAATTTCTCATTTAAATCTAACATCTGTTCTAAAATCTTGACTCCCTTAGGAATAAAATTATCAAATTTTAGCTTGGCTTGATGCTCTTCGTCATCAATAATCGCCCCTTTGAAGGTCTCGTCATTTGTCAAGCATTCTATAATCTGCTGATCATCATCGAACACTTGTAGATTTGTAATCATATTTGGAACTGAAGGCCTAAAAAGCAATTCAACAGAGCACCGATTATTAGAGGGCACAAGCCTCGCAGCTGAGGTGGCCAACAAGTCAGCTGCTGCATTCTTAAGTCTAGGAATCGATACAATGTTAAATGCATTCAAGAATTTAAGTAAATCCCATACCTCATTTTGATAAGCTTTTAAATGAGGAGAAATGCAATGTATTTGATTTCAAATTTGTTTTACAACTATTTCAGAATCTCCAAACACTTTAATATTTTTTGCCTTTAATTCAATTGCCTTTCTTAGTCCCTGAACTATTGCTTCATATTGAACTATGTTATTGGTACATTCAAACTCTAACCTACATGAGAGAAAATGTTTGTTTTTCTTAGGGTCAATAAGGACACAGCCGGCTCCCAACCCCTCTAAAGTTTTAGAACCATTAAAGAAAAGCATCCCAAAATCACTAACCACTACTGTGTGAGAATTAACATCTACATCTACAGCTAATTATACTATTTTACAATCAATTTCATCAGCCTGTGAAAACTGAAGGAGATCAGGCTGAGTATCTGATGTATCGTTGGCTTCTTCTGCTTGATATTTTCCTGGTTCTAGCTCAATAAAGTAATTTCCCAAAATAGAATCCACTGGTTCATTTTTACCCTCGAACTGAGTAACATTTTGTTTCATGTGGGGCTCTCTAAAAACTTGAATTTGATTTGGGATACCTTTATATGGCGGCCACAGATGCGACCAATCCAAGGAAAAATATCCGTTCAACTTTGCCGACCAATCTCTGCTCAAAACAAGTCCATAAGATTTCGATATGTCAGGCAACCCATTTCAATGAATTGACATACCTTATCATTTGAAGATAAGCGAACGAGAACATCCTCCATTTCCCCAATTACCTTCACATTCGTTCTATCCAACTGAACGAACCTCCATGTGGATGGTTTAGGCTGTGCATTTATCTTTTTACAGACTGACGGCAGCATGACGTTGACTGATGCCCCCGAGTCTACTAGGCAGTTATGCACGTTATGGTCGAAAATTTCAAAAGTAAGGAGAAAAGGTGGATTCTTTGTTTTAGGCTTTCCTCCCATACTTGCTTCACCAATTTCCTCTTCTTCGGGATGATTGTCAGTGGGCAGCCTCTCCTTTGATACTTCAAGTTCTTTCAATAGTTTTCTTTCTCCTACGACACATTGCACATTTCAAATAATGAGATGTTTCCCCTTACCTTTTTGATATCCTCCACAATGTCATAATCCATCTTATGTTCTGTGAGATTCGATTTGACATTATTTATTTTTTCTTCATTGGGATTAGTAGGCATGTTGATCTATCTAGGATTTTGACTGGTGATGGTAAATTCTGGAATTTTATTAGTTGAGGAGCTATTTTGAAATTTCTTAACATTCTTTTGAAGTCTTTTGATCTTCAGAAGCATAAGACTATTTTGCTTAATCAACCCCTGGATTCTCGTCGTTATGTTTGTTTCTAGGATGCCCTCATGTCTCAGATCCTTTTCTTCCCTGGCATCAAACAACGATACACAGTCCCATAAAACCATGGCCTCATCCTCTTATTTTTAAGTTAATTTATTGTTGTCTTTCCCTTCTTCATCATTATCTTCAGTGAATTTGGAATCCAATAGCTGATTCATAACCAACGTCATTGAATTTATTTATTGAGGACAATTCTTTTCAGAATGGGGTTGTTGGTGGAAAATGCAAAACTTATCCATTCCTACCTCCATTAAATTCATAGATGCAGGGCTGTGCGGAGCGGGTTGGGATTGATTGTTATCTTCCCTTTTCTTGTAATAAGGCTTATAGAGATTTTGGGATTCCTTTTCCTTTTCCAAGTCTATGATTCTATTAGAGATATTATGCATCATCTTTTCCATTCCTTATAAATCTAGTGATTACTCCTCTTTAGGCTTAGTAAATAAAAAAACTTTCCTCACAACATTTTTTTCTCCTGACCGTTCAAGATAATCTTCGATGCTTTCTTTTTCAGCCTCTACTCTCTCTGCTTCCTCATAATTATGTGCTAGCGTAGGTTTGGCTTTCATTTTGGAAAACATGGCCAACTCGGGTCCAAGAGCTCAGGTATAATACTCAATCAGAACTTTAACCAAGGGTTTGTCAGCTTCAGAAAAATTCTTAAGATAGGCTGCAAATATTTGGGTAAAACTATGCACCTTCTCTTTTCTTTCTTTATTTAAGGTGCACAGTCCTTTCATTAGAGTTGCATGAGTTTTTTGGGTTGCATACTTACTTCTAAAAATCCTCTCAAAGGTATCCTGGTTTAGGATAGAGTTTGCAGGCAAACCAAAATACCATGATGATGTTGCTCCTTTAAGGGTGTGTGGGAAAAGTCTAGAAACTACATCCTCATATTCCCTAGCCCTTAATCCCTCTATTGCCAAATAGAAACTTTGAAAGTGGTCATCTACTAACATCTTCTCATTTGGATCGAACTTAGGTAGCATCTTTTCAAAAGCTTGAGGTAAATCATGCAAAGGAGGTGTTAGGTTTAAAGATGATCTAGCTTTCCACGCAGGTGGTTGATTTGGTGGGTTGGGTGGCTGATTTGCATTTACACCTACCATGAGTTTGGGTGGAGAGTGAAGTGATGAATGAATAGGAGTATGAATAGGTGAACATTAAGGTGTATTTGGGCCCACTTGATTTAAAGGCTAAACCACCTCCTGTAAGGCTATTTCTACCAGTTCTTCCAAATCTCCAACCAACACTAAGTCTTCCAATATAGGATAGTCTTTCCTTTTATATTCTCTTTTGGGAAAGTCAGGGATAATCAGTAATCCTCCAATCTTCTTCAAATATGCCCTAGTTTTCCTTCTCGAATAATTAACAACTTCATTGTCCACAGAATACAAATGCTCTTTACCCTTCTCTTCAATGATTAGATTGGGAAACAAACTACTTTCTGAACTGTCACCGGTGGAATAATATTGAGAAAATGGGTTTCCTTGGCCAGCCATGCACTGGCGGCCCTCCTTCTATCCCAAAAAACTATTGAGTACTGGAAATTCGCAGGAAACAACAACAAGGAATTCTCCCCAGTCAATGTTCCCAACTAGCCCATGACTGTTTGATGTGGGGAATACGTCCATTTTGCGGTTCGGCTACCGTGCGTCAAGTAACACAAAATAAAAGTTTTTACTGGTTGCGGCCCGCTCCACCATGTATATTTTTTGTATTTTTTTATTTTAAGTATGATATGCAAGTGCCTCTTTAAGATGCAAATTGATAAAGAATGCAAGGAGTGGTCACAATGTGATGCGCGGGTTCTTACCTCTCGTCTTAGACTCTCTCTTAAATCACACATAACTAGAAAATACAACACTAACTAAGCTGTCCCTAGGGAGCAAAATATTAACTCATGAGTAATGAAATTCTATTCACATGTTAAGATAAATCACAGATAGCTGTTCTTAGAATCAAAACACATAAACATGAATAAATATATACATGACAAGATATCTCATCAATCGTTAAATTCTCCATTACCCATAGTGGAACTTATCACAGAATAAACTAGAGAACATTCAGATAAGAACATAGGTTCAGAAAGTTAGAACACTCTCGCAGTCAATGAAACACAGTTGGAAATGAAATAGTTCCCTTTCAACATTGTAAATTTTATCACATTCAAACAATATTCCACACAGCACCTTCTCCAACAGGAAAAATCTGTAATTTTACTATTGCAAAACGAAGTAGTTCCTCCTACAACAAATAGTTCACAAGTTTCTCCAAGGAAAAACCCCCATTCCCTCCAACTTTCCTCTATCTAAAGAAAATAGAAAAACCTTTCAGCTGCCCCAACCCTCTAACCTTTGGGCTCCCCCAATCTCAAATTTTTTTCCTCTTGTGAGTGCTCATGATTCACATAACGCGTTACATTTCAGATTAAGACTTATGAGTATTTCATAAAATGGGACGAGCTTAGTAACTGTTGAACCTTTCCAAGCTTGGGCCCCTGTTGCTAACGATTCCGCTTTGTCTTTTATTTGTCCCTTTAAAGATTCCATTGATCTCATAATATCTCTGCCTATCACTTCTCATCCAGCTTCCTTCTACTTTGTCCTCCATCTATGTCGTCTTTGCAGCAAGAGTCTGAAGAATCTTCTAAATCCACCTGCAGTTAAAACAATATTCATCATTAATTTGGATGACATCTTTTCAACAAATGTAAACCATACAAACAATAAAACTAATCATCAAAATGAGGCCCGGTACTGTGTTCTCGTCGCGAAAAGCTTAAAATGATAGAATATGAAACCTCTGACACCCATCAGATAGGGTAAAAACACACACAGAACAGCTGGGAAAAACCTTCACCAACGGGAAAATCACTAAAGCATCGGGAGGATAGTTTAAATAATAGATGCAACGGAGGGCTTCCAACGGACATCAGGTTCCATGAGGCCATCAAGTCTATCAGCGTCGAAAAGATTAAATACTAAATCATCAGGCGAAAAAAACCCATTGTCAATGGACGGAAAGACATAGATGTCGGGTTGTTAGTGCAATACGCAGCCACAATGGTGGAATACAGAAAGTCTATGGACTCCCCGGAAAATAAAACATAACAGCAAAAACCGTAACAAAACAATTGGTGTGTGGAGTGGTTATATGGCAAAACATTTAGTTTTCTCGGGAGCCGAAATGGTGGAAAGCAATGAAACTACCACCTTCGATCAAAGTCATAAAACCTTCTGATATGGCGCAAACATCATGAAAACGTTAAGTGTTCGGAAAATCTTAAGGTTGTGCAGTGTTCTAAAATTTGGTCTCATCTCCAAAACAACGGCGTCATAGAGATCAAAAACCATGAATAAAACTTCAACAAACCTCCGACAGCGCATAGCAAGTCAACATAATAATGTCACGGTATTGGAAATATCAATGCTATCTGTCAGAACAATCATCATTCAACTTCCGCAACAGTGGCCCCATAGGGAAATATGGCTCTGATGCGTTGTTTAAATGACCTCCGATCAACCAAACTAAACAAAAAGGTTAATGTTCCAAACGACTTTCTGTTGGGAAGCGATGAAAAGTTTGCTTCACCTACGAAATAGTGGAAAAAAAGATATCAAAGAAAGAAATCAATAATCAAAGGACAACCTTTTGAGATTCGAACTTTAAACTCTATGACCAAAGCATTTGCAGACACAAGCCATTTTCTGAAAAGCATAAAAACAGTTGACCTCAAAACAACCCAAACTTGTAGTAGAGGGAAACAAAAATAGATTTCATGGATCCAAACAATTTTAGGCAAGATAAAAATTAAGAGGAGGTTCCAAAATTTCAGAAATTTGGGAAAATAGTTCTAGCTGCAATAGGGCACCAGCTAACATGCATGTCCTCCATAAGGAATTTTGGCTTTTAAGTGTAATACTATTAAGATTTTCAGGTTTAAATTACCAAGGATGGTTCTCAATTCATGTCCCATGGTTTGATTTGAAAATAAATGGTGTTAGACCATAACATTTATTTGGGGCTCATAATCCATCCATCGGGCCATAAGCCACTACTGGGGATAAATCTTTGTTAGTGTGGTGTCTTTGCATGTTAAATTGAGATATTTAATGTGTGCAAGCAAGTTAGGAGAATTATAGAGTATGGTTCTTGGTGCAAAGGTCGTGGATCCCAATGATTGTTTTTGTCGATGATTAGATCCAGAAACACACTTCATTCTTGTTTCGATTGAAGGTGTGTGGGGCTATGCACTCAGTGATCATAGGGAGATATGCACCAATTTTACATTGTTTGTGGGAATGAACTCCTTCTACATAAATAAATCTCACTAAAATGCTATCACATGAATCATGATCAATGACATTGATGTTGATATATTTGACTTTATGTCAAACATTTTTTGAACACAATCCATAGCTCTAAACCTAGTGGAATTCCTAGCGTAGTTCCTTTCGAAATTTCTGGCATTATTCCAGGTGCTATACCTAGAACTATACCTAGCGCTACGTTGGATGCTTTCTAGGCACAATTCCTGGCTCTATGCTTGGCACTATGTTGAATATTTTTCTTGCCAAAATTCATGGTGCAATTCTTGTCGCTAAACCTTGATTAATATATGGTGCTATGCTATTCATGAGGATTTTTGGAGGCTATTCTTAGCATTTTATGGGATGCTTTTTGTGGACGCTAATTGGGACGTTAATTGGGATGCTAATTGGGATTTTAATTGAGATGATAATTGTGATGGTAATTGGGATGCTAATTGGGACGTTAATTGGGATGCTAATTATCATCCACAATAGCGCTAACTTTTAAAAAGGGATGATAATTGGTATGCTAATTGGGACACTATTTGGGATTTTAATTGGGATGCTAATTAAGACGTTAATTGGGGTGTTAACTGGGATTCTAATTAGCATCCAAAATAGCGCCAAGTTTTAAAAAGGGATGGTAATTGGGATGGTAATTAGGATGCTAATTGGGATGCTAATTGGGATTCTAATGGGGATGCTAATTGGGACGCTAATTCAGACGCTAATTGGGATGCTAATTAGCGTCCAAAATAACGCCAACTTTTAAAAAGGTACACTAATTGGGATGCTAATTAGGATGCTGACTGGGATGCTAATTGGGACACTAATTGGGACGCTAATAAGGATGTTAATTGGGACACTAATTGGGATGCTAATAAGCATCCAAAATAGCACCATCATTTAAAAAGGGATGTAAATAACATCATTAAAAGCACCATCCCATGGAAAAGCGTCCACTTTGTCCAAAAAATGGTGAAAAATAAAGTGATAGTGGATGCTAAAAAGGAATCTAAAAGAGACGCTAATCATAGGTTTTTGTTGTAGTGTTACCCACTGTACTTCACCATTATTTATTATATACTTGAATATCTCGAATCTATTCACCATCTCCAAAGCATATGAAGGTGAAATGCCTCGAATTTTCAGTTGGGGATAGGATGAATCTAACAAAAAGCTAAGGGAATCAACAAAAGAAACATATAGATTGGGTGTGAGGGGGCATCCTTGCCTAAAAGATTGGTGGAGAAGAATACGAGGAGATAGCCTTCCAAGCCCTCTAGCCTTGTCCCATTTCACTAGAATATATATAAAATATATAGGAAGAAATTATCATAATTCATTTTCTTTTTTATAAATATATTCTCAGAATGTATGAAGTTAAATCCCTAGTATAGCTTGATCGATGTTCATTCACTTTATAAATAAAGCAAAATATCCATAAATATGAATTTGAAAGAGTCTTGTCAACAACCTTTCACACACTATGGATAGGGAGTAGTTCAATTTTGATAGTTCCAGGACTAGCATGGGTTCCTACAGTCAAAAGTGTCTGGTAATAGCCTACTGTTCGATTCTTACATCTTCCAGTTGCAAAGCTAGTTATTATATAGCAATTGCCTGCTGATTGAGATCTCATGCCTTTCTCGATTCCCACTATGCATAATCACAACCTCCACACTGGTTCCTTGTAGCAATCACTAGATAGATTTAGTCTAAAAACAATAGCTAGGAGACTTTGTTGTTTTTAACTAATTGGGATTTTTCGAGTTCCATCCAAAGGAAATAGCTAGGCCAATGCAGCCCTTCCATTAATGGATCGCTTCCTCATTTTATTTGTTATCCCTTCACTTCCATCCCATGGTCCCTCTACCCACACATTTCAACAAGAAGCATCAGTAGAATGATTCAGTTCTCTATTGGGAATTTTATATGCGAACGTGGATGCTTTTGCTGAGTGTAGGGGTAAGGATTTTTGTGGAGGGGAATTCTTATTAGTTTTCTAATTTGAGCAAATCCCCTTTTGGATACCAAATAGAAGAGAACATATATATGGGGTCCTAATTATTACATAGTACACAGGAATCAAGTTCTAAGGATCAAGATCTCAAGAGCCCAAAAGCAAATCCCAACCTTGAATATAGAGTCAATTAGCGCTTGAATTTATGAAAAAAATCTATTTTAATATTTTAATAGATTAGTCATGACCTTTCTGACCTTCCTGGAGATGGTTCATAGTCTTGATTAGGTTGCTAAACCTTACTAAACCTTACCAAACCTTCCTAGGCTGATATGTGAATGTAATGATGATTCTATGTTGGGTTGCGTCATTTTTGACCTTGCTTGACCTTGTGGGTTGTTGTAGATAGGGCCGTGAATTTTTGGGCTTCTAGATATGGCTTGTGAACCTTGTGGGCTTCTAGATCTGAACCATGAACACCTTTTAAATTGTTAAAATCATCTGTGATTGTTTCAAGGATGTTTGGATTAAGTTCTGATCATTGTGAGACCTCTAAGTTTGAGCCGTAAATGACCTAAGGTCTGTTCATCCTGTTGAAAAGGGATGCAATTGTTTTAGTCCTGTTTGGAGTAGGCTATGACCGCTCGTTATTTTGACATGTTGATATAGATCTGCAATAATGAATTAGTGGCTTCATAATAGTGATAGATCAGAGTCGAAGAAGTCCCAAATTTATGTGTTTTCATCCCTTACAAGAATGGAAATAAGTGAGTGGTGTGTGTACTCATTCTCTAACATGTGTGGTGTACAACTTCACCTTCCCTTCCCTTATCTTCTTAAAACCTCTATAGCCATGCCTAGAGCCAACAATTCCACCTTGATTCCAATTGTTGGGTAATGTGACTTGTGAGACAAGAAAGGTAAATGATTCAAACAAAGCTACCTTCCCAGCAAAATCTACATTTGGATCTTCCCCCAATTCTAATAGTATTGAGATTTTTTCTAAGGTGATGGACTCTGTAATTCCTTGGCTCTATTTTTCCAACCCCTTTTCTTCTAAGTATTCGAAGGATTGCGTTATCGAGAGGGCCTTAACGTAAGGAAAGGGGTCCTTTGGCTATGGTTCTTCTGGAATCTCACTAGTTCCTTTTTCTACCTTCCCTATTAATTCTACCATAGAAATTTATTTTTCCAATTTCTTCCATGATTATCATCCCTTGATCTTCCTCTTCATCATGGTGAAGGTTATCATATATTTGTTAAATTCTTGATCTTGAGGAAGATCAAAGTAGAGCACCTCTTATTTCTTCGAATACTTCTTCATCTTCTAATAGGCTCCTCTTTTGTGGTTATTGAATCCATTTGAGTTCACTGAGGCATATATTATATCTAGGGGAGCCTCAAATTTCATGTCATTAATGGTGACTATGGATCCCTTTGTCCTATAAAAGGAATAGTATGGTGGGTCCTATAAAAATTCAGGAAGAGGAACTAGGAACACTTGATTCGACACTTGATTTGATATTTGTCATAATCATAGTGTGTTCATATAATTAGTATGATTAGGCCCTTGAAAATTTCTCCACTAGACAGCACAGACCTAAACCTTCATAAAAGAATTATGCCATTTGGTTTTCACAGTAGCCACCAGGGTCCATGCCTAGATTCTTTTTTAGACCATTTTCCTATGGCAAAACATAGGCCTTGAACTGAAGTGACAGAACAAGGAACCTTCTTGAATTTAGTGATATGAGAAGAAGCCTTCTTTACTTTAGTTATAGACTCCCTAGAATTGAATCAGTCCCTTTCCATATTTTCATTTTTCAGATCCCTAGTGTGACCAGAGTTTAACATGGTGGAGTTTTACTGCTGATTCTATTCAAATGTGTGCCCAGGGGCCAAAACCTTGGTAAAAGATCAAGTGGGTAATTTGCATATGATTGTTATAGATATGATTTCCCATTTGGGTTTCCTTGGTTCTACTGAATCAGCCACAGGTTCTGGGTACAAAACTCTCGAAAGGATCGAATATGTTTCTATTCGATTGGTTTTACAGTATTCTTGTCACTCTAGGGCTATGGCAGAAAGAGGCCAAGATTATTTTTCTAGGCCTAGATAATGCAGGTAAGACTACCTTGTTTCATATGTTGAAAGGTGAGGTGAATCTTTTCAACCCTTTTATCCCATGTTAAAGCAAATTTATCAACATAGTATATTGTTATTGACCTTAATGAAACGAACATGAATTCTATTACATTGAAGATACTATTGCAATATGGAGTAGAATAAGAAAATGCTAAGAATCCACCTTGTACTACCCTTTAGTTCAAACATAACCAGATGCAGGATTGTGCTTTTGGAACACTCTAATATAGATGTCATAACTGACCTCTAGTAGGTGTTTCTTTATTATTATAAAAGTTATATTTGAGAAATTCAATTGGGCCTACCATCAGGTCTATGTGGAAAACTCATGACAAATTTTCACCTAAGAGATGTCAATTTTGTAATTTCATCCCTATAGTTCTTTTTCTCAATCTTTCACCCCTCTAGGTAAACATCGCTATATCTCTTTTCATTCATCTCTCTAGATAAAAATCCGATAGTAACCCTTCATTCCCCATGGGTGAGGTGATTTCGAGAGTGTACTGGATCCCCATGGGGACTGATAGAAGAAAAATAATGAGTGGGAGACCTACATCATTGAAGTATGAAATGGTGCGAATACGGTTCCTACAGAGTTACATTTGAACCATGAGCTTTCCTAGTGAAAGATCAGAACGCGTTTTGGAGGCCGGAACTCAATAATATGCATGGTATCTGCTTTGTTTTTATATAAATCCTACATACATAATATTTTTGATAGACTTTTGGATATATAAAAGTACATATGCACTGTTTCTTCTTGTATGTTCAGGCATGAGACTATGTATGAGGGCTTAGCTCCTGAATTTGGGTTTATGATTTATTGTTAAATTTTCAAGATCTGATCTTTAGATTTTATGAAATGAACTTGTAAATATTTTTAGGCATAGATTCCAATACAAGTGGGTTAAGTAAAATGGGTCTATAATAGATTCAGATAAGTTAGGGATATCTGTAACAGTAAGTTTTGGAAGTCCACCAGGGAAAAGAACTATCTTGACTATTTAGATTTTAAGATTAGGATCATTATATAGGTTAAAATTTGGAGTATTCGGTACAGATTATTCCTTGAATATGCAATCATTGTTAAGGTTCGAGAGAAAATTGGGGAACATTTTGATAATCTCTTGCATTGTGTATAATTTTATTTAAATCAATTCCTTGAATATGCAATCATTGTTAAGGTTTGGGAGAACATTGGGGAACATTTTGATATCCTCTTACAGTGGGTATAATTTTATTTAAATCAATCCTCAACTTAATCAATAGTAAAAACTTTCTTCCTTTGAACTCTTCTATTTGTTTTCTCCAAGCATCTTTTGAATGATAATGTGACTTGTAGAGAAGTTTTGGAATAGTTCATTGATTTCTCTCTCTGTTCTAATTTTTTTTATATGCTTTTGGTTGCATAGGTTAGTCCAACATAAACCCGCTCAGTATCCTACATCAGAGGAACTAAGTATTGGTAAGATCAAGTTTAAGGCCTTTGATCTTGGTGGTCAGGAAATTGCTAGAAGAGTCTAGAAAGACTATTATGCTAAGGTATGGGCTATCTTTCTATTGTATTTAGGATGAGCTGTTGTGTTCTTGAGCTCTATTTTTCTCTAGTATGTTTGATTTGTTTATATATTTAACATGGATAGTGGTATATCATAAGATTAGTATTTTTTCTATGTGTTGATGGGTTTGGATTAGACAGTAGTAATGCAATCATTGTGGAGTAGGGATTCAAAGCCACATAATTTTTTCTGTTATAGCTTTGAAACATTAAATATTTAAAGGATTTTGTCTCCATTTAAACTTTTAATAAAGATAATCCCAAAGCCAGAAACCTAGAGTTCTTCATCTTCTAGTGCCAATATATATGTTTTTCTTTTGCTTTTACAACATAAATTCAAGTAATTATTTAATATCTTGTGAGACCACATCTGTCTAGTGTTCATGTAGAAATCAGGTGAGAAAAAATAGGCAAATACAAAAAATGAAATATCTACACATATTCTGAATTAAAAAGAACATTTTTCCTTTATATTCAAAGGAGAAATGTCCATAATACATATACTGCAAGATATTAATAGATGTCTAAAAGATATCAATATATGCACAATTCTCAACCATAATATGAGTCCAAATAGATAAATCATTGCCTATAGTGGGATTGTATTTATTAATAGCACTTTGTGCCCCCCTCCTCTAAGCTTTGGCCCTTTCCTCTACCTTGAATGGTTCCCTTTTGATATCAATAGTTGTGTAGATAAAATATACACAAGGCTTAATGACTTAATGTTACCAGATCTGGAATCTGCAATAAATTGGCAAGGCAAAAGAGTCAAAGTTTTGAATCGAATCGAGAAAAAATTGAGAAAAAATATGCAAATACAAAAAATTAAATATCTACACATATTCTGAATCAAAAAGAACATTTTTCATTAATATTCAAATGATCCATGTCCATATACTGGAAGATATTAATAGGTGCTTGAAAGATATCAATATATGCAAAATTTTCTCATCCATAAGATGAGTCCAGATAGATAAATCATTGCTGATACTGGGATTGTATTCATTAATAGCACTCTGTGACAAGAAGTGAGGGTGGAATTTGAGAAAGCTAGGGCTAGGAGCTATCTCTTCGCATAGATAGTGTCCTAACATTAAAGGATAAATAAATTATTTTACAACACTTTTGCTAAGCAAGAATGAGCTCATTCAAGTAGATGAAACCGTGTTGGTGTTTAACAAGAATATCTTGACAAATTTTTATGGTTTATTTATTGCTTTTGTTTGAAGCATTTTGTCGCTTTTTGAAGTTTGTGTGTATTTTGGTTAAATATTGTGTTAGTCCCTTGAATGCTCCTAGTTCTCATTTGATGCTTGATTTAACCATTTGTTGTAGCTTTAATCAAGATTGGTTTTAATCAGTTTCCCTTGATTCAAGGTTTGAGAAAAGATATTTTTATTACATTTTAGTTGCATGAATTAATTTTCTTCACTTTTTCAAATATCGATTCTTTTACGTTCATTGCATATTTTCTTTGTAAATACTTACCATTATTCAAAAAAATAAATGAGCTCTACATAGCTAAGCGAAGAGAAAAATGGTCTATGCACTAGGTTCCTATGAATTCATCATAGGATACCTATTCACATGAGACCAACATTTATCCAATGCAATAATAAATTGGCATAATTAAAATGAATAATTGTATTAGCTTCGAGTGACAATTGTTCTTCAAGAAGACTGTCATTATCAACCAAAGAGCTTGTGAGGTTGTTTGTACTTCATTGACGGTATTGCTTCTCTATTGTTTAATTTTTGTATATTGTTGAGGCTGTTGCTTTTCTCTTTTTGAGACAATGATTCTATTCGAGCAGTATAATTTTTTTGGACAGGAATTCGTAATTGGCATCCATACATTTTTAGGGAAGTTTCTTACTTGTACACACACTCTTACATTTCTGCACAAGTTGAGTTTATTTTTTCCTTCCTTGTTTTATGCTTTTATGCAATCATCACTTCCAAGCTTGTAATATCCTTCTTACTGGAAATGGAAAGTTCGTTAATTTTTACTCCTGAAATGTTCACTTGTTTGGTTTTGTACTTCCTTCAAATACTTCCTAAACCCACTAGTTTACTCACTGTTTGCACTTCATATCTAATTCTTGGACTGTCTATTATAATTCTGAATATGTTTGCTTGTATATAAAGATCTTTTACAATGCTTGTTTCAACACCCAATCATAAAGTTCATGTACTTTTAACAATAGGATAATATATGTAGCAAATACCTGACAAACTAGAAATGCATAAGACCAACAAAGAATATAAATTGATGTATTTATTAATGAAGCAATAGGAATATGCTTGAAGTGACACTAGCTAATTTCAAGCATGGAACTTTTCCCAACACATATGTAATGTAGTATCCCTTGTTGTAGAGGTCTCCCAAGAGTAGTAACAAGATATCCACAATAGGTCTATGCTTACCAATATATATTAATGCTACCCAATAGTGTGATATACACCCCATAGTTGCTCCATCAGGAAATCCTCCACTCAGTAGTTAGATATGCAAGGATACTACCCAACAATTTTAATTTTTTTGTATCTTGGCTATGGGCATGGTTTAACTCACTTTCTTGTTTTATATCTCCTTTATAACCCTGTTAATTGACTGCTGTAGGTTTCTTCTCTTGTAAATTTGACTTCTATACAAATTTGTACTATTGATTTGGCTGCAATATTTGATTGAACACTTTGGATATTTCTTGTTGTTGCTGACTGTCATATATCAAGCTATTGGGAACATTGTTTGGTGCTTATATGGTCCTAGTTATAGTGTTTTCTTGGGTGGAAAAACATAATATGCAAAACTTATATAATATTGCAATCCCAACAAATGGTCTAGCACACTAATCAGATTTGAATAGATAAGAACAAATCCATAAGAACAATTCTTGATCAAGAGAGATTGTAGTGGTTGTCCAATATTTTGAACCTCAAACATAATCATTAGTCAAACGACCAACACCATTAGTTGTTGATACAAGTACATATTAAGGATAACTTGTAGCACTTATAGCATATTAAGTGCCTATAAAATACCTATAAGAAAAGTCAGGGAAAATAGTATAGGTGGCATAAACTAGGGTTCTCTACATATTTTTAACTACTGTTGGTTCCGACAAATGTATAATTTTTTGTTCAAGTGGTGGTGGGGGGGTTTGTTTTTGATGGGATTGAGACTCCCTGACCATTTGGTTGATGGACAGGATGAATTTGTCTCTCAGTTGTTGTTCTCAGAGTCGTATCCTCTCTTTTCCACATTTTTTGTGTATCTGTTCAATTATTATGGAGTCCTAAGGAATTCCAAATAGAATCTAAACCCCAATTCATCGGTAGTCTAGTATCTTGTGATTTTTCTTAGACTGTGTATTTCAATGACTTGTCAAGGTCATCCCTGCTTCAATTTATAAGGTATCTATCTATTATGATGGATCTGGGTAGAAACGGGAGATAACCTACTTATGATGTTGAGTTGGGACTTTTATAATTATAGCTACATTGTGGCTCTACCATTCCATTGGGAAACTTATTAAAAAATCATTATTTTTACTGATTGAAGAGGAGGGGTATTAATGTTGAGCGAAATCCCAACATCGGGATATGCCATTGAAATGATATAGTTTGCAACATCACATAGATAACAGCTACAAGTCAATATTGAGAATATATTTCATTATTGTCAAAAAAAGATAGATCCCTTGGAGAGCAACTTACTCATCACTTGGAACAATAAATAAGCTTACATTCTTCTCAACAGATCTTAGTCACTATCTTATGTATGCCAATGAGCAAGCTGTGCATGACCCAAAGGATATCAGTGTCTATGGTGATAAAGGTTCCCTCCTTAACCTCGGGTTCTTCCTTCCTGCACTAAGGATACGTTGCTTTGAAGGAAAATTATGGCTGTTAGATTCCCTCCTTTTCCAGAGGGGAGTCAGCTGCAAAGTCTCCATCCAATATTCCATCTTTAGAAGGTTTTAATCCAGGTTCTAAAATTAAAGGTGCTTCTCTTCTTTAATTCATATAAGTTAAAGATGTGGTTAGATCTATCAATGACTCAATGGTTCTCAACCCCAAAATTTGTCTCATGTTGGAAGATTCATAATGGAGATAGCAGGCTCTATCTAGGTTTAGAAAGTATCATCAAAATATGTTTGTAATAACATTAAAGCCTTCAAAGACAAGGCCTTGATCTGTTGTTTTGACAAAGATTGGCCAAACTATGATGCTTTCATGAGCTGGATATGTGACAATTGGACAACAAATTTATTAGTAAGATTCCATGTTTCAGGGATTTTCATAGTTCATTATAATGAAGTTGAAGATATGAAGAGAGTAATGGAAGAATGATCCTCAATTTGGGGTAGGGCTGGTTCTTCTTGGTGACTTGGTTCCCATAATTAAACCATCTTCATGTTTGTTTAGGTGAGAGTCCCTAGTTTATCCTTTCCCTTATGGGAAGACAAGGTCATGGAGAAAATTGGTAAGGCCTTAGGTAAGTTTATTGGGTTTACAGAAGTAAGAAAGATGGGAGCTTCTTTTATTAAGCAAGAATACGTGTACAAGTAGTTGAAGTAAAGGACAATGAAATGAAATCAATCAAATGTACAACTAGTGGAAGATATATTTTGAAATGCAATTGAATAATGTAATATAAATTTTAAATTTAATTTTAAGTTATGTTAATTATAGAATTTTTTTTGATGAAGATTCAATATAGTCCACCCTAGAGACATATGCAGGCCTATATGCAACATAGCCTTGCTTAGCAGTGTTCTCCAGAATCATTGTTGTCATATCTACTCTCGACAGAATCCATCTTATTACTTCTGAACAAGGAAATAATTCTGGCCTCATGCTACTTTCATTAGGGATGACTTCTCAATGTTGGCATAGATCGTCAGTTCCTCAAAACCAACATCAGGTACATTCTGGTTGGCGACCATTTTATAGATTTCTCCCCACTTGTAGTCTGGTTCAACTCTAGTAGTGGCTTTGGTATCTTTGTAGATGAACTCTACTTTGGTGATTATTTCTACTTCAGGCTCTCCTTCAACCATAGGAGCTTTCTTCTTCTGTCGCTTCAACATGTTGTTGTTATAGCAATCAACCTGCCACAGTCAAAGCATGTTTTTAGACTAAATGAGCTCTTAGCAAGTGTTTAAGCAATATACAAGAAAATATATCAATTTATTTACCTCCTTGACATGCATGCTGTAAAAATTATTTAAACACATTCTTTTACAAGTGAAAGATTTAACAAGGAAAGAATACCACAAACTGCTTCCTAGATTGCCTAAGCTCCACTGTCTCAAAACCTTAAATGACCAAACAACCTCTGTCTCACATAGGGACTTATCAGACCAATTCTACTACTGGTTCTCAACACCCAACTCAAAAATACTAAACCCTATACAACACTCGTCCTCGAGAAAAACCCTAACCGACCAAAAAGGAAAACCCTCGTGAGTCCCATGTGAAATGGTAACTACAAGAAAAATGGCCTACTAACCCCTGGACGATCATGAAAAGACAAAGAAAAGGGTGGTGCAAACATTGAAATTCTTGTCTGCACCATGCCCTAACCACTCGCGCCAGCGCAAATGTGTCCATAATGGTTCAATGTTATACAAACTCAGATTCTCACACCAATGAAACCTCAAACAGCTAAACCTCCTCACCCCCAATGTAAAACATCCATGAAAACCATAAAGAGGCAAGAATTCCTTTTATATAAAATCCTAACCAATGGAAAGCCTAACAGCTCAAAAAAAATCAACCAATAAAAACCAACAAATAGCAAAATCGTGGTTTACCTACTTGAAAATAGCACTATTATCGATTGGATGGAGAACAATTCCATGGGACTAGAGCAAATGAACCAGGTTCTGAAAGCTATGCGCGCATGAACAGTGAAAACGATACAAACCAATGCGAATCGTCAGGTCACAATGCAAATAAAACAATATAATACATGTCCCTTATATATAACAATTGACGGACAAACCTATCAGCGGGTAAAACTTAAATTAGTTGAAACGATAAACTGGAGAACTGCCACAATGACGGATGCAAACAAAACTATAGACCCGAGATATATTAAGTCCATCAAACATCGAAACCACTAAGCTCTAAGTTTGGAACATTGAAAATGATCCTCCTCCGCAACATTGGCAATGTACAGTTGTATCATCACGACTTTATTGTTGGAACAGGAATCGGCACTCGAAAACCCTAATCTCTAAGGAATCGGCGAGAAAAAATAGGTTGATTTTGAAACGTCTTGGAACTAGACTCCCGCAACGTCGGCAATGATAGACACTAGGAATCTGGCTTACTCTGGTCAAACATCCCGATAACAAAATAAACATGATCGAATATCACAACCACTAAGTGCTAAGCTCAGAATGTCAAGCCCTAGGAGAAGAGAACATGAGCTTTGATGTATCAGCGAGGTAGTCTAAAGCTTTTTTGGCAGGCTTGACTGTTTGGCTTCCGCAACGTCGAAAAGATAGTCCACTATGCTTCCAATATCGGAAGGATAGTCGACTAGTCTTCCAATACAGAAAAATAAAATAGACCAAGTTTTTTAAGGAAACTTCCATAAGCATCTAAAGGTCCTAGCAATCAATAAATGGAGTCTTAATTCCTAATATATGGGAGCCCATCCCAAGAAGCTAAATAGTAGTAACTCGCAAAGATTTCTTCCTGAAGCACTAGCCTAGGTTGGGGCAGCATCAACATCAATAAGTTAGGTGAAGCATGAAGTGGTGAGTAAAGAAAAATGGTGGTAAGAATTAAGTAAAAGTAAGTATGCTATTAATATGCAAGGTGAAAAAAATAAAGGATTGGTAGCACACACAGTGACACGTTTTTAAGTAAAGGATGTAAGACGGGGCATATAGCTACACGGCATGGGGAAGGATGATGCTTAACCAATCAGAAGAGTAAGGGGTAGAGGATACATAATTATAAAGCAGGCTCGGGTTCCAAACAGGGAGAAATTGATTAGGCAGATAAGTCGTATCCGTTCATACCAGTTTGTTATAGCCCAAAATGACACATCTCTGCCTGTGACCACTTTTCCTTGATTTTGTCGCATGTCGGCACTTCATGAAAGTCACTGAAAAAACACCTATCTTGGAGGACCCATATCTTGAGTTCTGTAACTCCGTTTGACCTCATTTCTGCACCGTTGGAGGAATCGGGACTCTCTTTCCCTACACCTTTGCCTTGGAGGTCTTCCCCTTGTGTTGCAGAGTTTGGAGGCTGATTTCTTTGGAGAAGAGAAGCAGCAGATCCATATCAAGGTTTCGTGAGGTGCCAAACCTGAAGAGAAGGTATACTTGTACTTGTTTTCAGGATTAATAAAGATGTGATGTCCTTCTTCTTCCCAAATCATTGTTCAATGTGTGATTGAATCTCTGTTTCTGATCATATGATGATGTTATTCAGATCATTAGTTCATGTTTATTTGATTATCATTGTCTTATATGTGGTCATAATGGGCTATAACACAGTTCCTACCTGTTTCTATCATCTTTTATCTACGATCATTTACTAAAAGGAGAAGTACTCACTGCATAGAATAAATAAGCGCTCATCAACTATTTGTAACAAGTAAGCATATCCTCCTATCAAAAAAAACATTTCCCTGTTTTCTTCGCTATATTGGCAATATAGACGGACGAGATTAAGCCTCTGCCAAAGTACCTTCCAACATCGCTCATTTTTCAGATTTATGTTCATGTAATGCTCGTTAACTAGACGTCGATAATATAAAATCAACCCATTTAAGAGATTTATCATCTCATATTTTCTCAACAGCTTAGTATAGTCGGGAATGACCTCTAGCATTAGGGTTGGGCTGCTATTGTCCACTATGTATCGATGCATCTGTTGCCTCAACTCAAAATGGGGATTTAGATGGCTAATATCGAAAGGATGGCGGGTAAATGGGTTAACAGCATCGTGTTTGGCATCCCAAATAGTCTCCAATGTCCTGCGGTTGTAGAGCACCTGAGCAGGGTCTTCAGCAAGGGGTAGACGAATTGGATCATAAGCAAACTCTTGCACCAACATATCAACATACTCTTCAGGTATTCTAATACTCTCCGAACCCATTTTGGCAATTGGATGTGACATATTCGATTGTTGTTTTCTCTCTTAAAATCTTCTTTTAAATATACACATACCCTATATTATAATACATGGTTGCTGGGTTACGGACGTCGGCTTGACACACAACAAGATTTGCGTTGTTACAATAAGCGAGCCGTCAATCCAAAACCAATTGGTAAATAGGAGCCATTCTTAAACTAAAATCCTCGAGCCAAGTAAAGAAGCAAGGAACTCCGAAATAGAAACAAAAAACCTTTGCATTCCCTCCATTCAAACATTGTGGAGTCGGCTAAAATTATGATAATAGGTAAAACTGAAAGTAAAACGACATCGAAATTGGGCTAAAATACAAAAAAAATTGATTACGCCATTCCCTCCATTAAACCTAATGGGTTAAGAAAAATTACAATAATGGGTAAAACTAAAAAGCTTATAGAGGCACGCGTTAAAAGAAATCCTAGTTTCTTTATCTTATATTGGAACTACTACAATGGAACTTATATGCTAGTATATAAGATGTTATGCAAGTATAATAGGTGGTGTAAAGTCTACATGCACTAACTAAGAACATTACTACTTTAGTGTCCCCATGCCCTAAGGACATAGAGCGTGAAATCCTTAATAAAAAGGTAAGCCTTAACTCTACCCCAGTGCTATCGCCTTAGTCCAAGCGAACTTATGGATTTGGATTTTGATGAAAATTGTATGGCTTTTAAATCCAACTACTTGAATATGTATGTGGCCATCGAGGTGAGTAGTAGAAGGAAATATATTATGCCTCGACTTGAGTGGTAGAAGGAATTATATTATGCATCTACTTGGTAACAATTGAGGCATTATGAACATTTAGGAAAGAAAGAATCCTCGTAGAATAGGAGGATATCCTAGTTGGTGGATTTTGAGCATCTTTCGCACTATGGAGAAGGAGGAGGACACGTCATGGTTTCTTCTTACTTGGGGATTCTTGCTCAATTATTTGTGGTTCACTATAGAGATTCAATAAGAGCATTCCAGGTCAATGACATAATGGTCAAATGATGATCCCTAAGGAGGAAACACTAGACAACATTGGCTTGCAACACAAGTACAATGAAGGCACTCCATGGGAAAATTATTATGCAATTTATCAGGGTGAAGTAATGGTTATGAATAATTTTCAAGTGCATCTAGATGCCACCCAACCAAGGGTTGTTTTTAGGGCCTCGAACCTTATTGAATTCTCCAAATCTTGCTTGGTCATCTTCTTCACGAGATGGAGCAAAATTTGACATATATATGGTTTTTAATAGCGTGCCTACATGACATGATAGTGGCATATATTCTAACCTCAATTTGTTTATGGATATGATGAATGCTCCTATGGGGAATATGTGTTGATCTCTAGTCATTACAAAAGTCCATTCCCAAGTTCCTAGTTCATAGAACTCTATATTTTATTGTTAGTTAAGCATGTCTATGTACATTTTTTTATATGGTTTGCGTATGGAACTCTAATGTTTTTTTGTCTCAAACATTGTTCAACACAACCTTGGTTTCCATTTGTAGCGAAGGAGTTCAAATAAGGTCACTCAACTCTGCGCTTTGATGTTATTTAGGCTCATCATTATGCATGTTTATAGTCTCACCTCATTTCCCATCTAGCAAGTTAGGTGTGGATGCTTTATGTTTTTCATATGTATTTTTTACTCATTTTTTGTTAATATAATATTAGCTTAAAAAACAAACAGACAGTTTACACACACACACACACACACATATATATATGGGTACATTATATGGTTGATATTTTTCTTGGCTTCTTTTTATCTTAGTCTAAATAGATACTCAATTCTTTATCATTTGAATGTGGTATGCCTATTTTAATGTAGTTTTAGTATATGGATCACTTTCATGATCCAAAAAAATAAAATTAATTCATGCTCAAATTCTCTTCACTTTGTTAGAATAGACGTCTTTAAGGAAACATGTGGAATGGAGTAGACTTTGAACGTATCTCCTCTTTCTTGTAGCCAATGTGAGGAGGAACAAGAGTGTTTATAGATGTAAGCTACAATGGATTTTTCTTGGACCCAAACACTTATGAAGTGCCCCACAACTCTCCTATATCTTTCAATGTTTTCATTTTGAGGGATTTTAAATTTCTTTATTAGATTTTTTTAGATACATTTTAGTTTGCCATGAGGCCACCACATGTAGATGACAAATATAGAGTCTGTATTCATCTTTTTTTATTCAAAAGAATTTGGTCACAAAGATCCTTTGTTTCAAAATAAACATATAAATTTGGAAATATAATTATTAAATTCTAAAGTTTGGCCAATAATCCTACCCAAAGAATTACAAATGAATTGTAGAATCCATGAACCTACTATTCCATTGAGAGTCTTAAACTCTAACTGAAATTGAGACCGAAAACAAATAATTTTTTATGGGATTTAAATCCCAGATGTCGTGGCTTCTTAAAGAGACTTTTGTGCTTCATGAACCAAGGTCCTCTAGTAATATCCTATTCATTGTGTCTATTGAATCTTGATATTGAAACATTGGGATTAAAAAAACTTAGAGTTAGGATACATGACCCTTATATTTGAAGAAAGGACCATATGATGTTCTTTAACAATGAAACATATAACAACATAGGATATATGGAGATATAAGAAGAAATGTAAACCAAAGTTTATATTGCAAAACTTGAAACGTCAGATAATAGAAAAGGTAAATGCTGTAAGAAATAAGCCTCGTATTATGAGAATCAATTTTGAAAGAAATATTTACATGCCTCTAAACTTCAAGTGACATCTAATGAGCAAAGCTATGATACAATCAAAAACAAAAAAACAATCCATATCCTCTTAGTTGTGTAAATATGCTTTAAACACTAGTATATATGGCTCAAAAGTTCCACAAAATATTGCCATGAATAAGTTAAAATGGTCATTTTCGTGGATAAATTGATAAATATTTTGAAAAGAAAGTGTTATGGCCCCCAATCATCATCGCTACTGTGACTTAAATGATTATTTGTCTCTATAGTGATGAAATTTCATCTCTATTGCAACAAAGACACATGTTCATCTCTATAGTGACAACACACTAAACACTTACAAATCAGCTCCATTAACAAATTTGAAGGGGAGGTCTTGTTGGGGCAAGGTAGAACAAGGTAATTGAAAGGTAATTAGATGGTGTATATTTAATTTATCATACAATTAATTTTTCAATTTCATATATATCTTACTCATGTAATTTTTATTATTCCATCACAATTTGAAGGTAAACTTAATTGCCTTTAATTATAGCTAATTTACAATTCTTAATTGTTATTTTTCCTTATAGTTGGTCACGTGTGGGATGCAGTACATTTATATGTTGCAAACAATATTGATTGGACATATAAATGGATAGAACGATGTATAGAATTATATGGCACCTTATCATGGGAAGGGGTGATAAATTGATTAAAACAGTGCATCGTCATCGAAAAGAATATTCCGGTGAACTTACATAAAGGGAAATTGATTTAGCATGTGGTTTAAACGATAAAAGGAAATTATATTTTATACCATTTCGTTGTTTCCCATTATATAGTACTTCTTTTGTTTATTTCTTCTTATATATTAATTTAGTGACCATGATGCAGTTAATACACCACAAGGCTATGTGGTGCAATGGTTGTAAATTTTTCATCAAAAGTTGGATGACAAGAAAAAAACATTTGATTGTGGAATAACTGCAGTATTTCAAGTCAATAATGTTTCCTCTAGAAGTGACAAGCATTCAAAAGTATTGAAAAATAAGTACTATGGTTATTTGGAAGATATAATTGAGTGTGACTTTAAATCCATTAAAATAGTATTGTTTTAGGTCAAATTGTACATGATACAAATTAATGAACGTGATCCTAAAATAACTGTTATTGAGCATGCCAATGGATTTACCATGGTTTATACAAGGGAACTTGAACCAGGTACAAAGCCTTATGTTCCTCCAAGTCAATGTGAGTAGGTCTTTTACTCAAAGGTGCTAGGTAAAGCACATTGGTAATACATTGTTAGATATGATCCAAGAGGAAGACTGGTCAAGTATAATCCAGAGGATGAAGACAATGTCGAAGAAGAAGGTGATATAGATCTAGAGAAGTTGGTTGATTCAAATGTGTTTGACGAAGAATCTAATGAAGAAGTTGATCAATATCCAAATGACATAGAAGATGATTTTGTACTCAGTGATGATATTGATTAATGAATTTATGATCATCAATGGTATCATAATCATCATCGTCATCATCATCACCATCATCGACATCAAAATTAACCTCATCCTCATCCTCAGCCTCATCATTAGCAATGTTATAATCATCATCGTCATCAATGATTTCATCATCATCATCAATATATTCATCTTCATCATCATGATCATCATGTTCACACTCATTAGAATAATAGCAATCATCATCATGTTCATCCTCATTATAATAATCGCAACCATCATCATCTTCATATTTATGATCATCAATGCTATCATAATCACCATCATCATCATCATCACCATCTTCATCATCGTCATCATTGACATCAAAATAAACCTCATCCTCATCCTCATCCTCATCATCGTCAATGTTATAATCATAATTTTCATTAATGATATCATCATCATCATGGTCATCAATGTTATCATCTTCATCATCATGATCATCATGTTCATACTCATCATAATAATAACAATCATAACCATCATGGTCATCCTCATTAGAATAATTGCAACGATCATCATCTTCATGTTCATTCTCATTAGAATAATATCTATCATTGTCGTCATGGCCATCCCGATTAGAATAATCACAACCATCATCATCTTCATATTTATGATCATCAATGGTATCATAATCATCATCGTCATCATCATCATCATCATCACCACCACCACCACCATCGTCACCATATTAATCATCGACATCGTAATCAACCTCATCCTCATCCTCGCCATCATAATCGGAAATGCTATAATCATCATCATCATCAATGTTATCATCATCATTGTCGTCATCAATGTTATCATCTTCATCATCATTATCATCATGTTCATACTCATTATAGTAATAACAATCATCATCTTCATGTTCATCCTCACTATAATAATCACAACCATCATCATCTTCATCTTTGTGATCATCAATGCTATCATAATCATCATCATCATCATCACCATCATCACCAACTTCATCATCGTCATCATTGACATCATAATCATCCTCATCCTCAACCTCATCATCGTCAATGTTATAACCATCATCGTCATCAGTGTTATCATCATCATCATCATTAATGTTATCATCCTCATCATCATGATTGTCATGTTCATACTCATTAGAATAACAGGAATCATCAACATCATGGTCATCCTCATTAGAATAATCACAATCATCATCATATTCATGGTCATACTCATTAGAATGCTAACTATCATCATCATCGTGGTTGTCCTCATTAAAATAATCACAACCATTGTAATCTTCATCTTTATGATCATCAATGGTATCATAACCATCATCATCATCATCATCATCATCATCATCATCATCATCACCATCATCAGCATATTCATCATCGTCATCATCGACATCATAATCAACCTCATCCTCATACTCTACATCATCATCATTAATGTTATAATCATCATTGTCATCAATGTTATCATCATCATCGTCATCATCAATGTTATCATCTTCATCATCATTATCATCATGTTCATACTCATTAGAATAATCGCAATCATCGTCATAATGTTCATCCTCATTATAATAATTGCAACCATCATCATCTTCATCTCTATAATCATCAATGCTATAATAATCATCAGCGTTGTCATCATCATCATTATCATCGTCGTCATCATCACCATCATCACCATCTTCATCATCATCATCATCGACATCAAAATCAACCTCATACACATCCTCAACCTCATCATCGTCAATGTTATAATCATCATCGTCATTAATGATATAGTCATTGTCATCATCACCAATGTTATCATCTTCACCATCATGATTAGCATGTTCATAGTCATCAGAATAACAAAAATCGTCATCATCATGTTCATCCTCCTTATAATTATCACAACCATCATCATATTCATCTTTATTATCATCAATGCTATCATCATCACCATCATCAGCATATTCATCATCATCATCATCGACATCTTAATCAACCTCATCCTCAGCCTTATCATCGTCATCAATGTACTATCTTCATTTTTGTGTTCATTAACACATGTAATCCATATTCTATAGCTACCCACTGTAGTATCTATTGAATAAGCCTAATTATTTTTTAAAAATGGTTTCTATGTTAGAAGACATTTTAAAAATAATAATAAGACAAAAACAATTTCATGTTCAATTTCCTATTTATCAAGGTTGTGATTAATTGAAATTTACACATTTTTAGGATATAAAGATTTGTAACAAATAAATTGTATTATACAATGAATTTCATCTAACCTTATTACTTACCTATTCTTGTCTCAAGTCTTCTTGATAGTGGACTTTATTAAGCATCCATTGTTTTTCAAACTTCAAAATGGTCACCATATTACGCTCATATGAAAAAACAAAGTCAAGAAAGGGTCTATTGACGACGATGTTCTCTATGATGAGAATGATGGCCATAAGGACAATGATCATGATAATCCCACTAACTATGGCGACAATGATAATTTTGTTATCAATGTCATAATCGTCATCATCACTAATGATGATGATGATGTTTATGGTGTTGTTTATGACGTTGATGACAATGACAACAATGAAGATGGTGTTTTTTATGACAAAAAATAAATAAACATTAAAACAACAACAAAAATTAAACGAAATAATTAATTTAAAATAATTAATATAATTAATAAATATAATCAATAAATATACATAAATAAACATTAAAAAACAACAAAAAATTAAAACTATCCATCTTACCTTCCCCCTGTCATGAAAACCAAATTTTACATCTTTCACTTACCTCACCCACAAACTACGCCCAAGGTTGCAGAGTAGTTTCCAAGGGTGCAGAGGAGGTTTTTATCATCATCATCGTCATCATCAATGTTATCATCTTCATCATCATTATCATCATGTTCATACTCATTAGAATAATAGCAATCATTGTCATAATGTTCATCCTCATTATAATAATTGCAACCATCATCATCTTCATCTCCATGATCATCAATGCTATAATAATCATCAGCGTTGTCATCATCATCATTATCATCGTCGTCATCATCACCATCATCATAATCATCATCATCGACATCAAAATCAACCTCATACACATCCTCAACCTCATCATCGTCAATGTTATAATCATCATTGTCATTAATGATATAATCATTGTCATCATCATCAATGTTATCATCTTCACCATCACGATCAACATGTTCATACTCATCAGAATAACAACAATCGTCATCATCATGTTCATCCTCCTTATAATAATCACAACCATCATCATCTTCATCTTTATTATCATCAATGCTATCATCATCACCATCATCAGCATATTCATCATCATCATCATCGACATCCTAATCAACCTCATCCTCAGCCTTATCATCGTCATCAATGTACTATCTTCGTTTTTGTGTGCATTAACACATGTAATCCATATTCTATAGCTACCCATAGTAGGATCTATTGAATAAGCCTAATTATTTTTTTAAAATGGTTTCTATGTTAGAAGACATTTTAAAAATAATAATAAGACAAGAACAATTTCATGTTCAATTTCCTATTTATCAAGGTTGTGATTAATTGAAATTTACACATTTTTAGGATATAAAGATTTGTAACAAATAAATTGTATTATACAATGAATTTCATCTAACCTTATTACGTACCTATTCTTGTCTCAAGTCTTCTTGATAGTGGACTTTATTAAGCATCCTCTGTTTGTCAAACTTCAAAATGGTCACCATATTACGCTCATATGAAAAAACAAATTCAAGAAAGGGTCTATTGACGATGATGTTCTCTATGATGAGGATGATGGCCATAAGGACAATGATCATGATAATCCCGCTAACTATGGTGACAACGATAATTTTGTTATCAATGTCATAATCATCATCATCACTAACGATGATGATGATATTGATGGTGTTGTTTATGACGTTGATGGCAACGATAATAATGACGATGGTGTTGTTTATGACAAAAAAATAAATAAACATTAAAACAACAACACAAATTAATCGAAATAATAGATATAAAATAATTAATATAATTAATAAATATAAATAATAAATATAAATAAATAGACATTAGAAAACAATAAAAATTAAATCGATCGATCTTACCTTCCCCCTGTCGTGACAACGAAATTTTACATCTTTCACTTACCTCACCCACAAACTACGCCCAAGGTTGCAGAGTAGTTCCCAAGGTTGCAGAGGAGGTTTTTCAGTCACCTCACCCATGAACTAAGCCTCAGGTCGCAAAGGAGTTTTTTCACTTGCCTTACCCACAAACTAGGCTCGAGGTCACAGAGGAGGTTTTTCACTTACCTCACCCACAAACTAGGCCCGAGGTCACAGAGGAGGTTCAAAGGTTACTGAGGAGGTTCCAAGGTTGCAGAGGAGGCATCTCTTGTTCGTTCAGAGAACCCCTTAATTGACACAACCAGAAGGCTAGGTTGTGAACATTGAGAAACCATTAAGCTGCACCAGACACAAATCAATTTCTTGTTTGAAACAATTTTTATAGTTTGGGCTCTTCCTACAGGCCACATTTTATTGGGTGGGTGTCGGGCTTCAACTCAATTTTAATGGTATCCCAAATTTAGGGGATTTATATCCTCAAGGATGTCCACCCCCTTCATCTCCAAAACATATGCAAAGGGGAATTGGAAGATTGAGATCGACACCCGTAAGCAAAGGTGAAGGTTAGTAAGGCATCAAGAAAAGCATAGGCTACGGTAGCTTCCAGCATATTATTTTTTCATAGGGATGTCTTCCATAAGTCATCTGCTTTCATTTAATCTATTAAATCATTTTCTAGTTAGGTTTTTATTGATAGATACATTCAATCAATTATAGTGAGGGTTTTATTGATAGATACAGTCAGGTCTTGTGCCTATCTTCCCTCCTATAAATCTTGACAATCAACCCCTCTTATGGACCTATTCAACTCTTCTTTTCTGCCCTGACTGTGAATTTGTGATATTCTTCCCTACTGTACTATTTGAAACTATCAGTAATTGCTCCAAAGTGTATATTATTGCTATCCATTTGTTTGAAAATTCTGTCTAGTTAGGGTTTCTAGGATTTCTCATTATTATAGTCACTCGACTCATAGGTGGGTGGTTGATTTCTTGCTTCATCTTTGACCTTCAATTTAAGTATTTTGTACTATTCATAGTTTAGATAGAAAAAACATGCAAAACAGGGCGTATGGGTATCTGAATTGCTCCATAGTAGGGAGCTCTTCGAATTTGGTATGGATTGGTTGATATAGGTAACTATAGAGGTCAAATTTTGGAGGCATGACACCAACAATAGGGGTTAGGAAATTTAAGAAACCTAAGATAGTGTCATCCACGGTACCATCACTACCATACCCTAATATGGTGCATGTTAGGGATTCATATTTCTTGTAATTGTCAAAGAAAAATATTGTTTCATAAGGGGAAGGAGACATGGAGATTATAATCCCTCTTTCCAAGTGTTGATATAAACAATGAATTATTTCAAAAGATTTCAATGACTAGTAATATGTTTCTAGGTTTTAATCATGGAGGGCTTATAGAGATGGGATATTTGGAAATCATAGGTGGCAAGGGTTTAGACGAGTAGTGGCTTGGGATCGAGCCTCTTGAATAGTGCTATTTAGGTCAAATAATTGACCAAAATATCAAGCATGTCATCATCATGGTCATAGATGTGTTCATACCCATCGAAAATAGGTTTCAGAGGCTTTTTTTGGATGATTATACCTTCGCAAGTAAAATTTGGCTAAAATTGATAGGTTATAATAGAGTGTTGGGCTATAGGGCAGACCCAGGTTTTACACCATTAACTTTGCACCAACAAAAGACCCACAATGTTGGCCCTTTCAGCAACAACCTGCGAACAGGTTGCAGTCTCACTCGAAACAGCTATGGGATGCCGCAGAACCAGGTTTCTGCAAGCAGAAGAGGGATATTACTGTACCTTTAGCCTTTAACAAATTGTCATTATACAATACAAAGCTTTGACAATACGTATATAACTTCGCAACTAGATAAACAAACAGTTACTTGCTTAACCCTTACTGGGAATTCACAGTGAAGTTATTATTTAGCAGTGATCTTACTTATCAGTTATTTACTTATCAATCCATAAAAAAACATAACAGAAACAACACAAAAGAACCACAACACCAGATATAACGTGGTTCACCCCCAGTGTAGGGGCTACGTCCACAGAACTGTGTTTTATTCAACTCTTTACAAAAACCACAATTATGATCTGCACACTTAGCTGCAGATCCCTTTAAGTCCTTCTAAGCCGCGCACACAGCTACAGGCCTCTGCGCACACAGCTACAGATCTTCTGAATCAACAAAAACCCTCTGCGCACATAGCTGTAGAGGTCGTCCATGCACACAGCTGGGACTTAACCTTTCTTACAAAACAAACCTTAGCTTCGCATCAGTTCATCTTACATAAAAAATCCTAGCCTGACTCATTTACAAGAGTGTATATTTATACAGTGCACTTATTACAAAACCCTGGACTTAAACCATGGGCACCCCGAACCCTAAACCCTGGACTTAAACCATGGGTTTATTACAAAAAGAGGAATTTGACTTAACCCCGAAACCCCTAAGACTATTTTGAGTTGTAACTCCGATTACAAACATTCACAAAAACCACGGAGTTACCAAAACTAAATACCTTTAGGGTGTGCATCCCAACAGGCCCCTAAGACTCATTAGTGGCCCGTCTCGGGACACTCTGCTGCTTTTCTGATTGAGGAATCTTCTTTGTGAAAATAGTGAACTGAGTGTTAAGGTTGTGCATGATGTCATCAGCTACTTTCTCCTTTTCCACCAACTCCTGCAATGCTGCAGATGATACTTCACTCGCCTTTTCCTGTGAAAATTCATCATAGTCCTTTAGAACTTTGAGTTAGGTGTCCACAGCAGTACTCAACTCAAAAGCTTCACTGATAAGTGGTTGCATAGAATTTTCCACTTCTGTTGCTTCTTCTCTGCATGACTCAATTTCCTGTTGGAGTTCATTGCTTTGCTTTACCTTGAGCATTTTCTCCATAGGCAGCAGAGTCTTAATTTTTGCTTTTACTACATCCAACTCTGTTTGTCGCTGCCTGATGGTTTCTTGCAGCTATCCGACTTCTGGGTGTTCCTACAGGGTGGTCCAGGCCTCAACACTATCTGCTAGCAGCTTTGCTGTGCTGCTCACAGTATCCGATATTTTTGCTGCGGATGCCTGCATGTCTGCTCGGCGTTGCTCCCTGACCTCTGGTGGGCTCTCTGGGGTGATATGGAGTTGAAGCTCCGAAAATTGAGCCCCATGTTCTAATTTGAGCTTTTCTATTTCACTACGAGACTGTTGTGCGTAGTCTTTCAGTATTACTAATCTTTGTTCTGGCTCTTCCACCAGCTGTACGTCAAAGTCAGGAAGAATTCGACATGCCTCATCCAAAACTCATACCAGTGTAATCCACTTACGTTCTGCATCCCTCTTTCTTTGCTCTGCTGCCTCCAGCTGCGCTGCGAAGCCCTGCTACTGACTTATGGCATTTTCCAACTATATTTGCGAATAGTGGTCGCATGCCTGGATTTCCTTCATAATCGCTAACTGACAGAGATGTAGCTCCGTCATGGACAACTTAGTGTAATCTATTCCAACCTTCATACTCATCTCCGAACGAGACGTTGCATCTGTTAATATGAGGGCTACACTCGACACTTGGCCTTTGTTATCTTTGGCCGGCCATTCCCTTAGGTATAGCTATGCGCTTACTAGGGTGCTACTTGCTACAGTGCAAATGACTGGTTTTGCTGCTAAGTCCTTTAGCTTCGAGATGTGCTTTGCTACACCGGTGATGGCATCCAGATGCGCAAATGCAAACTCTGACCATTTTTTAGTGAGAACTTCTGTAGATTTCGACAAAGCCTCATCAAACTCCTCACTTGTCAAACCGAGCTCTTCGTCGATATTCTTATCCTTGGATGCCTTCGCTTTCTTGCGGGACTGCGGTTTGGTCACTTCCTCTGTCTCTGGCATCTTGCGCTTATCATGCCGATGAGAGTTTGAAATAGTTTTGACTGAATCCTCTCCTTCCTCTTCATTTCTTTCATCTCCACCTTGGTCGCTTTCACTCTGCTACGACTCAGTTTGTTCCTCACTGTATTTGGGGGGGTCTTGCTGCTGCGTGTGACTAGGGCCTGCGTCTACATTGGTGACTAGAGGGACTGGAATCTTAGGCTTTTTACCTGTGTCTTTCAACCATTATGCCGGCCACTGCTGCACTACCGCAAGGATGTCATATTTAGTTACTACATATGGTAACTTAAACCATTGGTGCTTGTTATCTGTGCAAGCCTGGATAAAGATATGGTGCATATCAGCCTTGAAGTTGACCGCTCCATCATACTGAAGGAATAACTCATTACTAAGCCTCTATGTTTGTATGATCGCATATGAGATACTCATCATATAAAAGGCAAATACATAGTTTGTCATCTGTTGCAGGACTTTATCTTGAGAGACCCACAGCGATGCGTACCTAGCTGCACCAGGCATGTGCGGAGGTACAGCAACAAACTATGCCTCAATAGGTTCTTGCCATCCGACCAATGCAATGAGAAAAATCAACCATGAATAATGGAAGGGCCTACCTTTCTCCTGCGCGTCGCGAGCGTCTTCAAAAAAAAAATTTCAGCGTACTCTACCTAGTTGTAGCTATATCCTTCGGCACAGTTCATAGAAATTCGAATAACCAGGGCAGGCACTTTAGTTTGTCTGCACTTCTACATTATCTTGCATGCTAAGAGCTCAGTTGCGAAGCGAATGTTGTGGTCTTGAATCGTGGAGGTGTGATACCCTCGTTTCCCCTTCGTCAGGCCGAAGTGATCCTTCATGCTTTGTGCGAGCTTCATATCTTCGTGTTTTGAAGGAAATTTTGTCCTCGGGTCAGGCCTTGCCATTGGTAAGCCTGTGATCCTATGAATGAGCTCGCCATCTATAGGAATTTTCTTGTCTCCTATCCATAGGTGGTCGTCATGTACTAATGCTAGCAGCTGCTTGACCACTATGTTCACCTGTGTGCTACGACCAAAATGGGGAACATCAAGCATCTTCAACAGACCAGCTTGATCCAAGCCAGCATCCCACCGTTTGACTTCCAGCAATGTCGCCCCAGTCTCTGGATATTTGAGGAAATGCAAGTATTGGGCCAGTGCGAACTGTGGAAACTTTCCATGATCATTCAAGTCATGGTCGGCATACTTAAGTCGGTATATTTTCCCTTTCATCGTTCCGACCAGCTGCACACCTCGTGGCAGCGAAGGGGTGCATAGAGTGAACTTAGCGTTCCGCCGAGGGGGTTTAACTCCTGGTTGAACAGGCTGAAGATATGGTGGCCACTATGGTGCAATGTTCTCATCCCCTTCATGTGGGATCTCTTCTGAACCATGCGGATTCATTCTAATATCCTCCGGTGTTTTCCCTAATTGCTTGTATCTATCTTCGTTCCGCTTAGAACGAACTTCAGGCTTAAACGTTTTCCTAGTAGAGCGTGTTTGCATTGACGGAGTCGATGCTGGTGGAGTTTCTTCATGGGGTGTAGGCATAAGTGGGTGGCTGAAAAGAACCTACAGACCCCCCTATTCAAATTCTCTCACTAAATCTTGAAGCTCTCGAGCAGCTTTCATGGGCTCAATTGTAAAATGTAAGAAACTGTAAAATGCGAGCATTGCTGGTGTGGGTGTCTTCTTATAGAATCCATCAATTAAATCTCGCATAAATGGGCATTGATGATACCAAATCAGGCAGAGATCCTGTCCAAATGGCGGTAGCTTTTCCAATATTGCATTAATATAGGAAGTTAATACAGAGGACGTATCGGCGCCGCCAAATTGGATTTCTTCTAACGGTCGTCTTTAAAGTTATGGCAGATCTTTCCTGCTTCGGCACAAGCAGTCACTCTGACTGTGCCCAAATAAGGATATTCAACACTTTTGGACACCGTCTTCGACATGGAGTCAGGCTTCCACCCACGACAGAATATCTACCACCACCTCAATTATTCCGAGCATGTTTGAGATCTTTGTTAGAAATAGGTTCTGATATCCCTGGAGAATTTGGGTCACCTTGCTCATCATTTCATCATCCCAATAATCTCCAATGGTAGCATACTGAGGGTTTTCGTCTGATCCAAGGTGTATGGTCCGCATCTGCAGGGGCTAAGTCACTTTAGGTACTTCAACTGCTGGTCCTTGTACTTCGCAGTGTCCTTCTGGCTTAGGAGTGGCAATGTTACGTGGATCGTGATCCTCGACAATTGCGAGGTGATAACGTTCGACTGTATTAACTTCTTGTGCGTTCCAATCAAGTTGGGACTGTGCTAGTTCTTGATCATGAAATACCTTGGTAGGGATCAACCTGATAGAGTATCCCGGCGGAGCTCAGCCTCCGCATACCAATTCTTTGCTATTGGTTCCAGAGTATGCACAAACTAATGTACCCATTCTTCCTGAGGTACATGCTTCCACGCTTCATAGCACTGCGCCAAATGTTCCTGAGGGCTAGTCTTTAAGTCAAACCTGCTGTGCACCTCTTGGGGTTGATCCAAAAATCTCAGGAAAAGGGATTTCTGACAAGCTTCCCAACTAGGAATGTACTTCTTATGGATATTCCACCATTTGGATGCTGTGGCTCTGAATGCTGAATCTAGAGTCTCCATTTTCTGTAAACCTGGTATCTATTCTGAGAAGTGTACAATAAACTGTTTTGGTTCTATTGAACCATCAAAAATAGGTAAGGCACTTGCCTGTGAGCTAAGCCATCTGAGGGACTTGGTAATTCTGGCACATCTATGTCCATGTATCTCATACAATCGGTTCTGCCAGTTCTCTAAACCATCATCTGAGTCCATCATACAGGAGCTGTCACACTGCCAATCCATGACACCTTCAGTAGTAGGGTCAACATAATCTTCTTCTGTAGCTGTGATATTATAGATGTGCTCCAAAACATCCTGATCTACGTCTCGGAGTGGTTCTGTGTACCTTTCTCCTTGTGAGGGGTCCAGTGGTACTATAACTCTCAAATATTTCCCTTCGAAGGTCATCTACCTCTTCTTAGGGTTAATGACTGCATCATTGTCTAATGCCCACTCAATACCGAGCAAGGCTGGGTAGGGGTTGCTGTCGTCAATGATCTCAATAAATTCAAAGTCTGCTACAGTACAAACTCCATCAATATCTATTGGGACACTAGGGAATCGTCCTAGGGGCACAATATTCTGCTGATTGGCTAATCTCAACTATATAGGGTACCAATCAAGGGTAGGTTTTCCCATTTGTTCCCAAGTCTGCTTGGTTAGGACATTTACCTCTGACCCTAAGTCAAAGATCACATCAGTCATCACATACTCTCGTATCTGGGCATTTAACCTCATTTCCCTACCAGTTTTTTGGACTCTATTAACAGTTTTTTCCTGGCCAGAACTTTGTTGGGGTTCGCAGGAAGAAATAACTTTCTGCAACTCACTTAAAGCATTCTGGTTTCTTAAGAGCTTCGGGCAACTCTGTAGAAAGGAGGATAGTGTACTTACTTTATTCGTCAAAGCTTCTTGTGGCTGCAACTGCTGCTGATGTGGTGGCGCAGGTACTACAGATGTGCTAGGATCAGCAAAATCTCTCTTGGCTTCCATGAATGTCTCTTTTTCTCTTTCGATATCAAATGATGGGACTTTCTCGGGGGCCTTACAAACCCAAGCCTCGTCAGGCTGCTTCTCCTTATTTTGTATGTGCGTTGTAGCTCCATTTCGTGTAACAACATTAATGGCTAGGGCAGGTCTTTGCTCGATGGAAATCATATGAGTATTTTAAGTAGGGGCACTGTTTCATTCTTGAATCTTAACTATCAGCTGCGGGCATTGTTTGATCACATGATCTCCTGCTCAGCAATACCGACATGTTGTAGTGGGGTTCTGACAGTCACGAGCTAGATGTCTAGCCTGGTTACAGTTATAACACACCACTTGACCTCTTCCTCTACCAGTCATACCACCACAACCACGACCTCCAAAAGTACCTCTACCTGATGCACCACCGCGGTACCCATAGCCATCATTGCTCTGTCCCTCATTGTGTACCTGATAGGTGTCATAGGTGCGCTCTCTCATGAGGTCAAAAATGTGACACTCATCTTCATTATGTCCTACTGACTTACAGAACTGGCAGTAGGGGTTCTTGGGGACTTGCACATACCTCTGTAGCAGACAGCAATTCTCAGGTCGATGCTAGCCAATTGTCCGACAGATCTCACAATATAGAATAGTAGGGTTGAACGGGTTTGGTGCACCAGTATTCAGGTAATTTCTTACCACAGGACACTGTTCCTTGCCGTGACCTTCTGTCCAACATTGTGTACACCAAACCTCTTCATGACCAGTTTTTTCGTTCTTCATATCATGCATCTCCAGAGCCATCACTGCCAACTGTGCTTGGATTTGAGCGATACTAGAATTATCTTCGACAGGAGCGGTTTCAAGCTTCATCGCGATTTCCAGAGCCTCTTGTTGGTCAACAACCTTCTGTTGCATGAGTGGAGTCCTGATACGCGGGAGCAACGCTGCAATGAACCATTCCTTGTGCTGTGCAGGTCCAATGGTGAAACTGACTTGGCCTAGTAGAACTTTGAACCTCTGATCAAAGTCCCACACTGATTCTCCTCGCCTCTGCTTATACACTGTGACTTTGATTTAGGTTTCTTAAACTCTTTGATTATTGCTGCTTTAATATCATCTAAGGCATGACTCTGATTACTGGAGAATTTCATGAACCAGGTCAAAGCCCGGTCTCTGAAAGAAGTAATGAGCTGCACCCTTCTTACATCTTGATCCGTAATGTTCTTAGCATTCCACACTTCTTCACATAAAAACCAAATCTGTTCTGGATCCTCTGATCCAGTTCCTTTGAAAACAGGGAGCTTAATATCATCAGTCATGTGCGCCATAGTGGATATAGGGGGGGTTGGAGGGGGACTGGAGGTAGGCAGGGGGGAACTGACTGGGGTAGACTTACCTGCAATAGGAATACTCAGGCTAGGGTGACTTTCGGACTGGGACGAGTTCTTAGGGAAAACAGGTCGGCACTGCGGGGTTACCGAGGGGTGTCCAATAGAAGGGGTGTCTTTGGGCTTTGAAACTGCTGGACTTACGGGAGTAGACTCGGTATCCTGACCTAGGGTATATGACTCAAAATTTCTCTTGTACATTTTACCACTTCATAGCAAACCACTTTGCTAATCGAAGGTATTTTCACTTGCAAACATAGGTTAGTAATACGAAATCTAATAGTCTGATTCAAGGAGCAATAGACCTTTTTCAGCTAATAGCATTTTAATTCTCAAACGAAATGAATTCAAAAACTTACCCCTTGGTCCCTTGAAGAACTGTCGTTCAGCTTCGCTAAATGAAGTACTTGTGTCGATGACAAACTCTGTCACAAATGCTTCAAGGGTTCGTGTCGTCCAAAAATCAACAGCGCGGGATATCTCGTTGTTCACCCTTTTCAATGTATTAATTCTTGCGTAGGTCCAAGCAGGTAACTGACCTTCTTGGAAATTCGTCCTTCTCTCTGTCAACCTCGATAACCACTGGTGCAACTCTATGTGGATGCTGCCAAAGAAAATTTCATAAACATCACAAAAAATATACCTTTGTAAAAAGTCATGTGCACTACGACGCAGATCTTTGTTCTCTTGCTCTGTGAATTTCAGATAAGTCTCATCAAGACAATCACTGATTTCCTTCACAGAGGGTCTCCAGAACATAGCCCTCGAGGTACGACGTAAAACCCTCTGGAGCAGATACTGAGTTCAACCGGCAACGAAACCAATTTGTTGGGCTATAGGGCAGACCTGGGTTTTACACCATTAACTTCGCACCAACAAAAGGCCCACAGTGTTGGCCCTTTCGGCAACAACCTACGAACAGGTTGCAGTCTCACCCGAAACAGCTATGGGATGTCGTAGAACCAGGTTTCTGCAAGTAGAAGAGGGATATTACTGTACCTTTAGCCTTTAACAAATTGTGATTTTACAATACAGAGCTTCAACAATATGTATATAACTTTGCAACTAGATAAACAAACAGTTACTTTCTTAACCCTTACTGGGAATTCACAGGGAAGTTATTATTTAGCAGTGATCTTACTTATCAGTTATTTACTTATCAATGCATAACAAAACATAACAGAAACAACACAAAAGAACCACAACACCAGATATAACGTGGTTCACCCCCAGTGTAGGGGCTACGTCCACAGAACTGTGTTTTATTCAACTCTTTACAAAAACCACAGTTCTGATCTGCGCACTTAGCTACAGATCCCTTTAAGTCCTTCTAAGCCATGCACACAGCTGTAGGCCTCTGTGCACACAGCTGCAGATATTCTGAATCACCAAAAACCCTCTGCACACACAGCTGCAGAGGTCATCCATGCACATAGTTGGGACTTAACCTTTCTTACAAAACAGACCTTAGCTTCACATCAGTTCATCTTACATAAAAAATCCTAGCCTGACTCATTTACAAGAGTTCCTATTTATACAATGCACTTATTACAAAACCCTAGACTTAAACCATGGGCACCCCGAACCCTAAACCGTGGACTTAAACCATGGGTTTATTACAAAAAGAGGACTTTGACTTAACCCTGACACCCCTAAGATTGTTTTGAGTCATAACTCCGCTTACAAACATTCACAAAAACCGTGGAGTTACCAAAACTAAAGACCTTTAGGGTGCGCGTCCCAACATAGAGGTGGGATATCTACAAAAGGTAGAAAAAACTATTTTATTGTAGTATAGAAGCTAAAATATGCAAAAGGTTTTAGCATTATAATTACATGTAGGGAAAAATATCGCTAGTGTGCTGATACGTTTGTGCAAAGGTGTTGACTAGAATGGTACAGTGGATGCAAGGTTGCTCATTATTTTCTCCTATATAGAGAAGCAATAACATAGGAATTCATTTTTTCCTTCCTTTAACTACGGTTCCTCCTAGAAACGTTTCAATTGGAGCACCTAAATGACATCATATGGTATCATAATACCCCACTTAACACTAAAAATATTATAGTTGGTGGATGTGGATTCAAAAATATCTTTATTTTCATGCATGGTGGACTTACTTATTGTGTTAGATTATTGGGAAGAAAACAAATCTCATTTGCAAAGCAAGTAATAGCTTGGAGGCACAGTGGTATTGCAGAGGTATCTTTGGAGGAACAGTAACACTCTTACACTTCTTTAATTTTCTCTTACTATCGGCCATTGATATATTGGGGCTCCTCCAGATCTTCTCGAGCTCTCTTATCCCCCTGACTACTTCAGCCCTAGTTCACTACCCTTGGTCCCATGTATCCTTGTTTTAGGTTCTCGGACACTTTCCTTTTCATCTCATGGCTCCTATCCGATCATCATCGCACCAACTTATCCCTTATTTCTTTAAGATCCTATGTAGCTTGTGAATATTTAGTGTACTTTCTCAAGGACTAATTCATGTATTTTCAGTTCTTTTGAAATTACCTTGGCTTATGATGCTTTATTATATCCTTTGTAGTATTTAATTAAATGTGGGATCGCTAGGTTGTACTGAGCCTCTAGGTGGCATGTATTCTAGTCACCTTGTCTTCATATCTTCCTATTAGGGATTCCACTTCACTTTGTTCTTTAACCAGCAATTGGAGTCCCTTATGCAGCCGTGACACCTTGTAAGGTGTTGGATGCTTGACTTTCTTAAGCTTCAACTTTTCCACCATTTCAGTGGACACCAAATTGTTGGTGCTTCCACTATCAACAGCTACTTTGCAACATTTCCCTTGAACTTTTCATGTAGTTTGAAATAAGGCCTTCCTTTGTGAATAATCTACCACCTCCTTTTCTAGTTTCAATAGCACATTATTCATATTGAAATCCTCTCGAACCTCGGGTGCATTTTCTACCGTAGTATCTTGTGCATCTACCTTCTTTCCTTGCACAACATAGTTTCCTCTTTGTCCTACATTTTCATTGTCAGGGAATTCATAGGACCGAAGTCCTGGCTTGTTACATTTGTAACACTGATATATTGACTCTCTACCTCTACCTCTACCTCTACCTCTATGGTAGGATATTACAACACAAGGTTCATCTCCTTTCCTTGTTTGATATTGCTAGTTAGAAACACCAGCTCCATCCTTGTAGGTTAGAATTTTCTCTCTTCCAGTTTTTTGTCCCTTTCCCTTGGTAGATCATATTCCTCTAACAAAGGTTTTCTTCCTGGATATCTCCTCTTCTGCCCTTAGAGAATACTGATAAGCCCCCTCCATAGTGCTAGGAGATAACATACTAATCTCATCCTTAATATTCGTTCTCAACCCATTGATGTATCTAGCTATCTTCTTAGAGGTATCTTCATTGTAACTTGCTCTTAAGTTTACCCTATAAAACTGTTTTGTATACTCTCTAACAATTAGCAAACTTTTCCTAAGGTTCTGCATTTGTCTGTAGAGACTCAATTGGTAGTCCTTTGGCAAGAATTTACCTCACATCTTAGCAATCATCCTATCCAAAATTTTTATTACTGACTTGTTTTTCTTATTCCTCTGAGCCTGCACACTATCCAACCATAGTGCTGCATGGCCTTTCATTCTAGTCATAGCCTGTTTTACCCTCTTGTCCTACTCTATCTCTTCATAATCAAAGTATCGATATAATTCTACTATCCATTCTATCATCCCTTCTGCTGACAGATTCCCTTCATAAGTGGGGATGGTTTTAAGGATGAATTTTATCCCATGGGCGAATTTTAACAGGTAGCCAAAAAAATGTGGGAGAATTTTTATATTAAAATGTTTTTTTTATTTTATTTTATTTAATAAATTAACCGATAATTTATTTTATATATATCTAGCCCAAGTTTAATTGCCTTCATCGTGAAACAGGTAAAAACTAGAAAATCAAGAAGCATGTTGGGAAGGTGTATGATAAGAAAACTGTAAATGATGAGAATAAATCTAACCCATATGGAAATCTGTTAGCAAATGTCGACATCTTCAATTTGAAGTGGAATATAATGAATTCTTACTAAATAAGAAAAAACTCAAGGAAAGTGGATGAACCATCACATCTCAATTTGGAAAGATGATGGAAACAAATTTGTTATCAAAGACAATACAATTAAGCACTGTATTTCTCCTCCTATCAAATGGTCTTCCTATGAAAAATTTATCAAAAATATGATGAAATATCTATATTTTATTCAAGTGCCAAATTTTCCATCTTCTCATTGGTCTTTATTGAGTGGTTGGGAATGGGGAAAATATCTAGCTCAAGTAGAAAAGGACGATATGAAAGAGAAGATTGCAAATGCTACATTTTTGTCACTGTCTTTGGATGAAGTTATGGCTATTGATAATACTTTATGGATTTGCATGATCATTTATATGATCAATGACCATATCAGGCATTCCTATCTACTTGGAATTCATAAAATAACCAAAATTTATACAATAGAAAATATTTATGAACTTGTTATTTATGGTTTGAAGGAAATTGGTGGTATGGATCATTCCATGATTGTAAAAAAGTTAGTATCTGTTAGAGCAAATGGAGGATCAGTAATGCAAGGAAAAAGGAATCTCCTTTGTGTTAGAATGCAACTCTCTGCTTCACCATATATTCTTAGTATTCATTGTATGGCTCATGAGATGAATCTTGCATTTAAAATAGTGAGAAGCTTTTCATTGGTTTCAAAGGTTGAATATCTTATACGCGAGGTTCATGCATACTTTTGTGGGAGTCCCAAACGATTTTTAGAGTTTAATTTTTTTTCTGATGGTGTTACAAATGGAAAAAAAAATTAAAATATGTTGATACAAGATGGATATCATTGAAGGGACCAGCTGAAAGACTATTCAATGAATATGCATCCTTGGTAGGGGTGATGTATGAACATCCCTCAAGATTTTCTATCTCTAGGTTTTTTACAGGTTAGTTTCTTGAATATTATTTAAATTAATTTTTCTTCAGTTTATAGTAGAAGGTTGAAGTTGAATCAGCACAAACTTTTGCTAGTCTTAGACCATCATGATTCACACTCGTCCAATATTCGGCAGGTATTCACACTACAACAAATACTGGAATTAGAATCCCATTTAGCGTCCCTTTTTAATGTATTTGTTTTTTACATTTAGTGGTAAAACTAGATGCTAAATGGGATGCATGATGGACAAAACTTCAAGCATTTTAAAAAACGCATTTTTTCACTTCCTAAATAGCATCCTTTATGGCATCCAAAATAGCATCTCTTTTTTTACTTCTAGAATAGTGTCCAACTTTGCTTCCTAAACAACGTTGAGGTTTGATTCTAGAATAGCATCCAACTCTACTTCCTAAACAACATCTAGGTTTGCTTCTAGAATAGCATCCAACTTTGCTTCCTAAACAACGTCGATGTTTGCTTCGTAAATAACGTCATATTTTGCTTCCTAGCGAGTGTCTGCTTTTGCTTCTTAAATGACACCCTCGTTAGCGCCATATTTGCGTCCTTAATAGCACCATGTTATCATCCAATATTGCATCCATTTTTGCTACCACTTTAGTATCCCATTTTGCACCATGTCTTACTTCCAAATATGTGCCAATTTTCGGTTCCAAATTTGCATCAATTTTTGCTTCCTTTTTTGCATCGTGTTTTGCTACCAAAATGACGCCAAACATTTCTTCTATTGTTGCACCATATTTTACTTCCTTTGCAGCACCATCTTTTGTATCCAAAGTAACATCTTATTTTTCTACCATATCAACGCCATGTTTGGCTTCATCATTAGCGCCACTTGTTGCATCCTTTTTAATGCCTAGTTTCACATCTCTCATGTTTTGGTCACTAATTTAGTCGTTTTTAGTAATTTTATATACAAGTTTTGGTCATTTTGTTTGGTCACCTATCTCTTATTTTTTTCTTACTAATTTAGTTGTTTTTAACATATATTATAGTATCATTAAGGCATGGTGGAATCGAACCACCAACCTCCTGCTTGTAAAGTAGGTGCTCTTCCATTGAGCTAGAACCCTTTAAGAATTTGGGAACCTAACTTACAGAGCCCTCTATAATGGTAAAAAGAATTAATACACAACTTTGAGTATCTAATGGTCGAAAAAGAATGATAGATTGTATTATCTTCAACATGGGATTGATTACATTCCTTGGTTCTCTATATATCATTATCCTATGATTGTAAAGTTTCTATCATTACAGTACCAACATCTGCAGCTTGTGAGGAAGTAGCATCACCTTTTTTCTGTGATCTGGTGGTATCATGGGCCTAACCTGATTTTGTTTCATCAACTAGTTGAGCCCTCTATAACTGAGAAACAAAATTATCCTCAATTCCTAATTCTATCATAGTGCCACTCATTCCTCTAAGTTGCTAACTATCATCAAACCAGCTACTCAAATGATTTATTGGTCGCCCACTTCAAAGTGTTCAGTAAATATAATCCAAATGAGACAGATCTAAAGTAATTTCAATATTACTCTATGCTACAACCCTATCATTCTCTACAATCATAGACACATTACATTATATATGTCCTTAAACTATGAATTCTAAAGTTTGAATCCAAGAAAAACAATTTATAATCTAGCAGATGTTCAACAACTAGAAATTTTTAAAATTACATATTGCTAAATGAAAACTGATCTAAATGGGGTAGTAGTCAATATGGCTTAGTCACTAAGTGTGAAAACCACAACAATGATACTCAGGCCCACGTACAATAGCAGTCAATATGAATCAGACACCAAGTGTGAAAACCCCAGCAGTGATACTCATCCCCAAAATTGGTACAACTGTAACAAGGCAAGATAAATTTAGAAAACATAACTTTCATCTCTTTTAACTTTAACACTCCGATGGTCACTATGTTAAAGTCGGTCCTTGAGATACACTTCATCAAATGCAATGCATAGAACATAAAAAATAATATAGTACAAAAAAAAACTAACGAATGGCAACTAATAAATAACAATGCTAGTTCATATATGGTTTGAATCAGCCTTATACTCAGATACTTTTAGGATCAAATCTTGTCACTAAAACGACAAAATCAACAATGAAATAGTTGACATACAATGAGAGAGAAAAGGATAGGCACATACAGTAGCATTCAATATGACTCAGTCCCCAAGTGTGAAAACCCCAACAGTGAGACCTAGCCCCAAACACATTTAGGCACTAGTAGGATCACAACTAGTTCAAGAAGATTAACACAAGTCACAGCTGAGATCTTAGTAACGCAGCAAGGTCAAGTCAGAGTCCTAAAAACCCAAAGGAATCATAGTTCTAGACAAACACCTCATAGAGGTCACAACTCAAGTTCAATGAGCACACACAACGGTCACATCCCAGCATAGGTGGCATCTAAGAGTCATAGCTCAAGTCTGAACAACCCCAAGTCCCAAGGGTCACGATCCACTCTAACAAATAGTATAAGGGTCACATCCTAATTTTGGGAAAGCAACAATGATCATGACCCAATCTAAAAAGTCACAAAAAATTCATGACATGTCCAAGAGGGCTGAAAAAATCCATCAATAGTCACGACCTATTAGAGAAAGCATCAACATTCTATGGTTCAGTTAAGGTAAGGTCAAAACATCATGGCCTACCCAATAATGGTTCTACCTAGTCATGACCCAACTCAAGAAGGGTTCCACACAGTCATGGCCCAATTAGCTGTGGAAATTGAACCCAGTGATAGATTAATTTTACTCACAACAATTAACAATTGATCATGCAAAATCACTCACAAAAGAGACTGAAATTGGAGCTGTAACACTAAACTGTATTATGTAAGTGTACAATAGCCAACCCTGTAATAACATAGTCTAATGACTAAATAGAATACATCAAGGATTCAATTGCATGAGGAGCAAATCAAATCTAGCATAAAGCAGGCTTACTAAAAATAAGCAAATCCCCCATAGGTGTAAAAAGCTGATCCCAAATCTGTCATGGAGCTCACGAATTGGAAAAAAGGCTTAGGAAAGCTAAAGAGTGGTGGAATGGCAGCTCATACATGCTTTTGTGTGGAGAAAAGAGAGGAGGATGTGTAGACAAAAAAACTAGTCAACCTCACATAGTCTAGCTTTTCCTTTTTTGCCTTAAAACACTGAAAAAGCAGGCAATAAAGAAAAAAAAGCAGAAGGGCGCTTAGGAGGCCAGGAATAAAGCAGAATTGATTCCTTTAGCTCTCCCATGCACTACATGAGTCAAATAAGGAAAGTTTGACCATTATGGATAGGCAAAAGACAACTTGCACAAGGTGGGACACATGAACTAGGCAAATAAGACAAAAATAATTAAATTAATGTCTAAGTGGGTAAACTATGGGTTGATTATTCTAACACCCCCCCTTAAGCCTGACTTATAAGTAATATATCAGAACAATATAGGGCCTAGAAACAAGGCTTATTCACCGTTTACATATTGCATGTCCATTTAAACAAGGAAAAAGGAAAAACCAACTTGGGAAAATCCTCCCTTAAACATGGACTGTAAAACAAAATTTTGGAATCTTGTCTTCACTCATTCTTCATAGCATGATCAGCAATCCCCAGCAGTGATTTGATATTGTTGAAGGTCTTCTCACAAAATGCTTTGGTGAAGATATCAGCTACTTGTTCTGAAGATGAACAGAAGAGTAGGTGAATGGTGCCATCATGCACAAGCTCTCTGATGTAGTGCATATGGATCTCAATGTGTCTGGTTCTCTGCTTCTGAACTAGATATTTGTAGATTTGAATGGCACTCTGGTTATCACAGTAGATGGTAGTTGAGTACTCTGGTTCGAAGCCACACTCTCCAAGTAAACCCTGCAACCATAAACATTGAGTTGCTGCCTTAACAACTCCTCTGTACTCTGCTTCTGTAGATGAGAGTGCAATGGCACTCTGTTTCTTGCTTGACAAGATGATTGGCCCTTCTACAAGCATGAACACATATCCTGATGTGGACTTTCTGTATATGCTATCACCTACCCAATCAATGTCAGTAAATCCAATCAACTCAAGATCAGATTTTGCTTTATAGAAGATCCCATGTGTCCTTGTTCCCTGAACAAAGTTAAGGATCCTTTTGGCTGCTTTCAAATGGATCTCTTGAGGCTGATCCATGAATCTAGAAGACACACTTACTGCATAACAAATATCAGGTCTAGTATGTGTCAGATACAATAAACATCCAATCAATTGCCTATACAGTGTATTGTTTACCATAGGTGAAGAATCAGCTTCTTCCAGCTTCACTTCTGAAAGGAAAGGAGTTTTGCTTGCTTTGCAATCCTTCATTTTGAATTTCTTCAAAAAATACAAGACATAATTGGACTGGTGCACCTTGATTCCAGCTTTGTTTTGATCAATCTCAAGCCCCAAAAATTGACTTAAGAGTCCCAAATCTGTCATGGAGAAGGCTTGGTTCATAGCACCCTTTAAGGAAGCAATCTCAGCCTTTGAGCTTCCTGTAATGAGGAGGTCATCAACATATAACAGAATGATAATTAATGAACCATTAAATAAATTCAAATAGACATTTGGATCTGATTTGCACCGAACAAAATTCAGTTATAGCAAGAAGCTATCGATCTTGGCATACCAAGCCCTGGGGGCTTGCTTTAGCCCATACAATGACTTTCTCAACCTGCACACAAGAGAAGGGTTAGTATCAAAACCTTGAGGCTGCTGCATATATATCTTCTCAGTGAGATCTCCATTCAGAAAGGCACATTTTACATCCATGTGATGTACCTCCCATTTCCTTGAGGCTGCAATGGCTAGAGCTAGCTTGATGGAATCCATCTTTGCCACTGGGGAAAAGGTCTCATTGTAATATATGCCATGAACCTGTGAGTATCCCTTGGCTACCAATATTTCCTTGTACTTCAGTGGTGAACCATCAGCAGAAAATTTGGTCTTATAGACCCACTTACACTGGACTAACTTTCTTCCTGGAGGAAGATCCACTCACTCCCATGTGTTGCTCTTTTGGAGTGAGTTGAACTCCTCCTTCATGGCTGTTTTCCAGATTGGATCTCCTATTGCTTCTTCATATGTTTGAGGATCAGAATCCACCATCAAATAGAATTTTTCAGCAAACATAGGATCCTTCACGCACAGACCACTCTCAAATTGAGATCTAGTCCTCCTTGGGTCATTAGGATCTCTAGCTAGCTCTCCTGCTACATGTAGTGTCTTGGCTACCCATTTTGGCCTTGTAGGGATGTTAGGGTCTGCAATAAAATCATCTCCATCAAAAAAATAAGAATCAACATGTTCAACAAACTCTTTACTTACTTCTTGAGGTTCAAGTGGTGAAGAGGCTTCACCAACTTCCACTGCTGCAAGGGGTTCTTCTTCAAACTGAACACACCTTTCAATGAAGGATTTGTTTGTGATCAAATTTATCAAATTGTACCCTTTTGAATCTTCATATTATCCAACAAAAAGACACTCTTGGCTTTTGGGATGCAAAGTCTTCCTCTTCTCTATTGGAATCCTGGCCCTAGCCTTTGAGCCAAAAATCCTGAAATGGGTCACATCTAGCTTGTGCCCACTCCATGCTTCAAAGGGAGTCATACCATCAAGATATTTATGAGGCACCCTATTCTGAATATAGGCTGCATAGTTGATAGCTTCGGCCCAGTACTTTGGTGGCAAAGTTTTGGCCTCCATCATGCATGTTGCCATCTCCTTCAGTGATCTATTCTTCCTCTTAGCAACACCATTTTGCTATGGTGTGTAGGGGATAGAATGCTGCATATAAACACTTGCATATACATAATAGTTAATAAACTTAGACTTGACATACTCACCACCATTGTCAGATCTGAGGACCTTGAGTTTCCTCCCATACTGGTTTTCAACCAAAGCCTTAAAGACTTTGGAGAGGCCAAAAACTTCAGACTTGTGTTTCAGGAAGTAAACCCAACAATACCTAGAAAATTCATCAATAAAATTCAATGCATATTTGTCCTGACTCATGGACATATGAGGGAATGGGCCAGCAACATCACTGTGAATCGGCTCAAGGGGTGCAGAGGTTCTCTCATGACTAGCTCTCTCAAATTTGTGCTCTGGGTGTTTTCCTAGGATACAACCTTGGCAGACTCCTTTGGAAAATTTTATCTTGGGAAACCCTATGACCGTATCCTTTTCACTAATATAAGAAAGATACTTGTAATTTAGGTGGCCAAATATTTCATGCCAAAGCTTGCTTGCTTCATTAGCATGAATCAGAAGAGCAGAGGGGTTTGAGTAGGGTAGGAAGTGTGAGAACATGTATACCTTTTGAGCATGATTTGAAACTCCTTTTGCAATGACTCTACCACTTGAGATCTCTATGATCTCAACTTCATCAGGGGAGAATATGAATTTCTTAGGAGACCCAGTGTGAGTCATCTAGTACACTGATAGAAGGTTGGAGGCAAGACCAGGCACATACAACACATTGCTGAACTGACCATGATCAAGATCAATCCTCCCTTTACCCAAACTTTTAGTGAGAGAGTCATCTCCCAATATAATAGATGGTCCTTTCAACTGGTCTAGTGAGGAGAAGGCCTCCTTAGTCGAAACCATGTGTCTTGTAGCTCCAGAATCAATGATAAAACTGGGTGAGCTTGATGTGCCAGCAACCAATGCATGAACTCTCTCTCTGTCATCTGAACTTGATCCTCCTTCTCTCTTCTTTGAGTTTTTTGGAAGGGAGATCCCATTCTTCTCCAGGATTTGGGCCAGCATGTCTATCTGCTTTTTCATACAATAGCTTTCAGAGTGACTACCCTTATTATAGTTTGCGCACTTGTTCATTTCACCTTTGTTTTTATTCTTCTGGTAGTTCTTCTTGGGACCTTGTGAATCCTCCGTAGACTTGTTCTTGTCTCTCTTTTGCTCAAGTGGATTTTTAGCTTTCTTTTTTCTTTTTGAATCCACCCTCGAATCTCCAGCAATCAGAGCTTGATCTTTGGATGGTTTGATGGTGCCCATCATCACCATCTTGTCCTGTTCTTGTGTGAGAGATTCCATGAAATCTGCAAGGCTAGGCATCTTCCAGGTTTGAGCTGTCAGTTTTGTGGCATAGAAGGTTGAAACAAAGACTGAATAGTCAGGGCCTAGCTTCGAGAGGATGGCGAGGATGAGCTGATCATATTTCTTTTTGATCCCACACTGTTTCAGCTGCAAAACTAGTGCTTTGAACTTGGAGAAATATAGCTGCAGGGATTCAAAGCTATTTGGACTCAGAGAAATCAGCTCATTTTCGATTTGATGTCCCCCCATCTCATCTATCTTTCCAAAAAGATCAGCAATCTTCTCCCATACTTCATTCGGTGATGTCAATCCATCAAGATGGAAAAGGAGGTCTCTGGAAATACTTAGACACAAGAGACCATAGGCCTCATCCCTCCTGTTGTGCCATTTTATCTTCTCTGCAGCTGCATTGGGATCTACTTCTATTTCCATAGTCACCCTGTAGAGGCCTTTCACTATCAACAGTATTTCCATCTTTGCTTTCCATTCAAAGAAATTGAAGGGAGTCAAGATAGTTTTCTGTGATTGATCCATAGCTAGAAATCTTGTCCCGGCTGTCAGTAGAAGGCTCCCAGTCACTGATGTTGAACCTGCAAAAAAATTTTGGAGGAGAGAAAACAATCTACAATGGCTCTAATACCATGTGTAAATTGAACCCAGTGATATATTAATTTTACTCACAACAATTAACAATTGATCATGCAAAATCACTCACAAAAGAGACTGAAATTGGAGCTGCAACACTAAACTGTATTATTTAAGTGTACAATATCCAAATCTGTAATAAAATAGGCTATTGAATAAATATAATACATCAAGGATTCGATTGCATGAGGATAAAATCAAATCTAGCATAAAGCAGGCTTACTAAAAATAAGCAAATCCCCCATAGGTGTAAAAAGCTGATCCCAAATCTGTCATGGAGCTCACGAATTGGAAAAAAGGCTTAGGCAAGATAAAGAGTGGTGGAATGGCAGCTCATACATTATTTTTCATGGAGAAAAGAGAGGAGGATGTGTAGGACAAAAAAACTAGTCAACCTCACCTAGTCTAGCTTTTCCTTTTTGCCTTAAAACACTGAAAAAGTAGGCAATAAAGCAGAAAAAGTAGAAGGGCACCTAGGAGGCCAAGAATAAAGTAGAATTGATTCCTTTAGCTCTCCCATGTGCTACATGATTCAAATAAGGAAATTTTGACCATTATGGATATGAAAAAGACAACTTGCACAAGGTGGGACACATGAACTAGGCTAATAAGACAAAAATAATTAAATTAATGTCTAAGTGGGTAAACTATGGGTTGATTATTCTAACACTAGCAACTCAATCATAGTTCAAATATAAGGGGCTTAGATCAGTCACATCCCAACCCTAAGGGGATTCTATTAGTCATAGCCCTTAACAGAAAGGTGTCTATTAGTCATGGCCTCCCCAAGAAGGGATAAATCTATTAGAATTAGCATCCCACTAAATATTATGCTCATCTCAAGGAATATCAACACACATAAAGGAAACCCTTAACAAGCTCAGAATATTGACACGACTTATCTATAACAGCAACAACTTGAACAGGAAGATGAAAACCCTAGCAGGATGAGAGGAGAGGTGGTGGCAGCTCAAAGATAGAAACACAAACCTAGATGTCAATCTATTAGCATCAGCAAATCCTAGAAAAGTGAAATATCATATCTTCAAATTTCTCTTGTGAACACACTCTCTAAAATGAAATTTAAGACTTGAATTTATAATATTAACAAGCCTTCTAGAAAGGTTAATCCACAGACCCTTATCTTTTAGGGTTGTCACCAAACATAACATAAAATAATATTAAGTTGAATTAGGATAGGGTACTAACAGTCAAGTGGTCATATAAAATAAAAAAATTAAGGTTAAATCATCATAGCAAAGGTTCTCATTGTACCACATACAACAAGGGTGCTAGGACCAAAAGGACCATAAGTCTACTAAGCGTCAAAACAAGGTGGTAAGGCAACTGCCATACCCATAAGACCAAGGTGTAAATAAAGGTGGGGAAACAACCCCTTTTACCCATAGGAATGACAAGACCAAAGACATTAATCTTTTCTCTCTTGAGGTATATTGTCATGTGTGTTCCATACAATTTTATCATCATTGTATAAGGAGAATTCACGACAACATGTATTGTGACTTCTCAAATACACATTATAGGAGGTCTATACAGTGAAAGGGTGTTTTTCAATATTTTTCTATCTCATAACTTCCAGCCATGAGCTTGTACCTGTACACTATCTTTAACATGTATTGACACTTGCTTGTCTACATCCCTGTTTGGGTTCAGAATACAAAAAGAAAGCTTCTGGTCTAGTTTATTTGGATTGGGATGTAGGAAAATAATGTCATTCTCTTACTAAGGTGAGAAAGAAAATCAAAACCAAATATGTTTTGAGGATGGAGACTCAAAAAAATTCAGATATACCAGCAACCCAAAGCATTTGGAGACGTTGCACAGGTACAAGTTCCTTGATCGAGAACTTGTGGATAGCATTCCCAAGTTATAAGATAAAAATATATTGAAAAACACACTTCAAACTATACAGACTTCCTATACTATGTATTAGCTTCAAACTGGGATAAATAACTTCAACATTGTTTACCAATTTCACAAACCTCAAGAGAAATATCAATCATATATATAATGAAAGTACTGCAAATTTAAAAACCATTGAACACAATAATATTTGGCAAAATAAAGTCTGATATAATTTATCTCATTGTTGAAATCTTAACAAAAATGATAACTCGTTATAGAGAATATGTAGATCACTAGTTGGTGAAAGAGTGAACACTTGGTATTGGCTGGTAACTATAGTATGGGGAGAAAACATCCTTTCACTATACAAACATCCTATAATGTGTATTTTCTTTAGACTGTTTGTCTGAAATAAAGAAATTCAACAATTTTTACCAATTATCAAGAGTAATATCCTCCATATATATACTGAAAGTACAGCTTGATATAACTGATTTCAGAGCTAGAATATTTCCAAAAATGATAACCACTTACAGAGAAAACATGGATCACTGGTTGGTGAAAGAGTGAGCATTGGGTATTGGTTGGTAACTATAGTATGGCAAGGAAAAACACCCATTCACTATACAGGCCTCATATAATGTGTATTTGCTTCAAACTGAGATAAAGAACTTCAACAATGTTTACCAATTTCACAAACCTCAAGAGAAAGATCCACCATATATGTAATGAAAGTATTGCATATTTAAAAGACATTCACCACAATAATATTTGGAAAAATAAGGTCTGATATAATTTATCTCAGAGTTGGAATCTTCACAAAAATGATAACCAGTTACAAAGAATAAGTGAATCGCTAGTTGGTGAAAGACTAAACACTTGGGAATGGCTGGTAACTATAGTATGGCAAGGAAATACATTGTTTCACTATATATACCTCCTATAATGTGTAGATTCATCATACTATTTGTTTGGGATAAAGAACTTCAACAATGCCTACCAATTTCACAAACCTCAAGAGCAAGATGTGTTCGTCCAGTATTCAGCTATTTCTTGTGGAAGAAATTTAAAAGAAAAAAAAGAGGATTGTGGAAGAACCTTTTCCAATAAAGTGGGTTGAGTGGGTGGATTGAGATTAAAGATAAGAAAGAAAAAAATATATTGTAGAACCTTTCCAATGGGGTGGGTTGATTTAGAAAAGAGAAAGAAAAAAAAGAGCAGGATTGAGGATTATTTTTTAAAAGGGAAGAAATGAAATATTCATTAATTCTACAAATGCAATATGCACATGTTGCATGTAATTTCCATACATTTCTAGATCCATAACTTGGATCTGCTTGTATTGCTCACCTTTCTCCCCAAGGGGCTTCCCACCTTGGAGCTTACCGATTATCTCTGCATGATTTAGTTCATTTTCATTTTTTCTTTATGCATATTATTTATTAAAGGAGATGCTTTAGAGCTCCCACTTTGTATTGACATCATTGTAACCAACAGTCTATTTGACCTACATTAGTGGTCACTTGTCTAACATTAATAAAATTATCTTATCTTATCTACAACAATTACTCCTTTTGTATTACAACACTACACAACTTGGGTGCAATTTTCTCTAATACAAAATCTAATTGTTCTTGTGAAGAAAAATAAACACAAAACGAACGAAAATATAATTTGCAACCAAAACACTGGCATGTTAAAATTCATTTCACTACACCCTATGTATATCATTCCATGCAATGCATGTTGGTACATGGAAATTTATATTAAGTATCAACCATAAGTTTTAAACCAAACATAAAGGTATTCAACAAACCAATGTTGCAGAGCGCAAAGTGAAGCAAGGATCGAAAGCTGCAAATCCATCAGCACACCAACCCAAAAAATCCAAAGGGTATTCCATATATAATATATGTTATATTTATTATAATGCATTCCCAATGCCAATATAGTAGCATAAGATATAAAAGCATAGATTAGAGTGTTACTTGTAAATAAATACTACATTATTGAAAGGTTAGAAATGTCATCCATAGCAGATAGCATTAACCATTTAGTATACAAATAAAATTATATGAAAACTAAATGGCTATGATCTTTTTATATTTGTTTGGCCCATGGCAGCTTGTGTTAACCACCATGATCAACCGCATGTGATGGGCGCAGTCAAGACTGAATACTTAGCTCCCTTATATAAGCATTGTGAAATAAGAGGAAAATTGTATTCCTTATATGAGCATTGTAATGAAAGATCTTCTTTATATAGTATTAGTGCTGAAAGGACCTTGAGGAGACAAACATATGAGATACTCCTTCTTAGTAGTTTGTTGGATCAATAATTTGGTGGATGGATGAATGAGGACTTGGTGTTAGATTGTACCTTGGACAGTCTTCTGTAGGACTAGGCAGTGGGACACACTAGTGAATAGATCTGGGCACTTTAAAAGAACAGTGAGAATACATTTCTTCTTCAGTACTTGGGCACATTAATTATGAGAGAGTAATCAGTTTTATAAGAGTGGATTGGTCTTCTATGTTTAGTAATCTATTCATAGCATCTTGTATTTTGTTTCTCAGTTAACTAAAAGAGGACACATGAAATTACATGTGTTAGAATACTAAGTAGTTTTCTAATTTCTAGCTTCAGTCTAAATTTAGTTAAGCACATGCAATCTAGTAGGTAGGGTGCATGCTTAAATGCCTCATATCATCTTTAGTTGAGGTGCTATTATGCATGTACCTACTCTTATTCTCAGTGTATGAAAGAGAAGGCAATAGTATAGGTTTATCCATTCATTTTGGAACAACAAATAGTGAATTAGTTTCCTGTGGTTTTCTTGTAGTAGATTTCAGATTGGACAATACGAAAGCAGTAAAATATTTTGACAGTCCATCTACTAAGATTTTTTTGTCTTTTAAGAGTGAGTAAAAATCATGTGATTTATGAGTCAGAACAGACCTATTAGTTTCCATTATAATTTTTCTGCAGTATTTTTTTGTAAATTTAATCATTATTAGAAAAAAAATGATTTGAATGGATTTAAGGTTTCAACTATCTATTAGTTTATCAATTCCTTTAGTACAAATTCTACTGACCATGGTTTAAAATTTTTATCATGGTACTAGAGCACAGTTTCTGAAATTTTCCACATTCCATATATGGAGAGGAACACACTATCTAGAGTAGAGAAGTGTCAGAGGATTGTAGTGGGTAGTATGTCCAAGCTTCAATGATCGAAGCACAATTGTGCAGTGATTGGAATGTGGACCTTAGAAGGTTTTTGGGGTAGGAAATCCTATTTTTGATGCAGCAAAAAAGAAATGGAAACAATGGCCATTCCCAGCATGTGAACGTCACTTGTTGGAGGGAGCCTCTTCAACTTTGTGCTGTGGAAATTGAGATTGTAAAACCTCCCAAGAATGGTAGACTTGTGGTACCTTGTAGAGAAGATGGTTTCACCACCTACAAACCCAAATATCTGGAAAAACACAACAAATTAGTAACCGCAAAGTGAATCCTGTTGGATTCAGTGAAGGATCACTTGATCCCTTGTATATTCAGGGAAAACACAACCAAAGACATGTATGATGACTTGGAAATATTGTTCCAGAGTGTGAATATAACTAAGAAGATGCTCTTGAAAAACAAGCTCACCTCTTCCCATAGAAGCAAAACATTAGCAAGCAATCTCATTAAAAAGCAAAGATGAAAGACCAGATTGCAACAGTTGGAAACATAGTTGAGGATAATGAGCTAGTTTGGGTTTCTATGAATCGTTTACTCCATTGGAGCACAACCTTGTCCAAGTAATTAATGGTTGTGAACATTTTCTTAAATTCAAGCAGTAATCAAATGCTTTTATTGGAGAGGAGATGAGACTACAAAAATTTTCCATCAGTTATGACGATGTTTCAGACTTAGCCCTCATTGAGAAGGTGATGGAGGGAGGAAATAATGAATCCAAGGAGGGTTATAAGAAGAAATAATATTCAAATCCCCCTAGCTAGCAGAATAAGGATTCGAGCCATAACAAGAGATTCAAATGCAATAAGCATGGCCATTATGCTTCTCGATGAACTAAAAAGAAGATGGGTAAGCAAGGGTAAAATGCTTGTTTGGATTTCCCTAAATAAAAAACATAAAATTACCTGATGAAATACAAAATAGGTCCTTAGAACTGATTAAACTATCATTCAATAAGGAAGGTTAACAATAAATCCATGTTGCTTTCCAATAAAAATAACCAGAATAGTCCTTTACCATTAATTCTCAAAAGGCGCATGAGCATCAAGGTTCTCTTAGCTTCCAGTCATCAAAGTAATGGAAAATGAAAACAAATGAATGTTTATATTAAGAATATTGAGGAAGACTTCAAATTGTTTGCACGACATTTTCAACCTATAGACTAGTCAGGAAATAATAGGATGCAAGATGGTTGTGATCACCGTACTACTAAAATGATCAAAACAATTTTGTTGTAATATAGTTAGACCCTACAGAAAGAAGTAAAATCTGATTTAATATTTGTGCCTACTTATTGGTTGGTCTTTGCAGATGAGGCTGTGGTCTTTGTGGTCCGACCACGTACAAAATCCCATTGTAATCAATAGAAAAGAAGGTGAAGAACAAATTTTTGTCGTACCTTTTGTAGTACAAAAAGGGGAAAACAAAGAAGAATATCTACAAGAAAATTATACAAATGCTGCACTTAGGGGGTTATCTTCACAAATTCATTCTGATAGATATGCTACAATCGCACAGATTGAGTATTTTAAAGGTCTGATAAAGATGTCATAGGAGAATAAAAAAATCATTCAATACTAGCTCAACTCCATAGTCATGATAGAGTTGTAGAAGAAGCCCTTAAAGAAGTAATGATAGATATCAAGCAAGTCCTGACCATAACTAGTAAAATCAATAAAATGACTAAAAATATTTGGGTAAAGCAAAACCCAAGGAAAAATTAGATATATCTAGACTACCTCTAAATTTCAAATCTCAAGAAATGTTTTTCCGACTCCTTCCGTTGGAACAACAACAGCCAAAAAAGAAAGAAATAATAGGAGCAAGGTCGAGATTGGACGAGAGACAATATCACCCCAAGAAGCCTAGGAAATGGCAGTCCAATCAATCCTTCCCACCATTGAGGATAAAAATTCGCAAGTAAGAAAACCCATGGAAGGACTCCATACCATATGCACAGACCTCTAGCTCTAGATCTGGAAGATGGAATGAATATTAACCAAATTCCATGGTCACCAGAAGTTCTATAATGAAACTTGAATGGATCTAGTACTCAGAAGATAGAACAGATGATACACATAATTTTTACTGTCTATAGAGATTATGTAGCCAACGACAAAGATCCTACTTCTTGTAGAATGATAATACCAACGTTTACAGGAGCCCTGCAAAAATGGTGGCAAAGAACAATGAAAATGGAAACATAGAGCAAATGGGAACAAAAAAAACAAAAAATGCAAAGGAACTTGAAGAGGCTAACCTAATAGGTTGCATGAATGCAGAAATAATAAAATACTAGGGAGGAATAACATAAAATATGAAATCTAAAAACACCCACTTCCTGTTAAATATGAAAATCCTCCTAGATTTTGAACTGTTTCATTGAGATTGGGTAGTCAAAATACAAGATGTAGAAAATGGTGATAGTGAAGTTTCGAAGAAAAATACATTTCTGCATTGCTAAAAAAATTCCAAGGATTTTTCACTAGTTCTTTAAGTAAACAATCCTTTACAGAGTACAGTTGGGATGAATACTATGACATCATACTCAGCTGTATAAGAGATATATGCATGAGGAGGACAACCACCAAAGCTACTCTAGAATATCTTCGAAGAAAAGCAAGGGTATGCAGATAATACAGAATGCAAGAACCATACTAACCCCAAAGAAAATAGAGAAAAAAAGGATAGAAAAACAAGGACGAGTTTGGAGGAAAGTTAAGATGGAAGTATTCTCCAAAACCAAAATGCTACAAATGTGGCACACTTGGGCATTAGGCAAATAATTTCCCAAACCCAGCAAATCCAAGAGAACAAACAATTTTCTCTAGAGTAAAGAAGGTACATATGTCCCCAAAAGAGATGATTAAAAATTATAAATGTGCATTGTGCGGAAAGAAGGGACACAGAGAAACCCATTTCCTAGAAAACAAAGCCTTTGGAGATACATACAATGCAGAAAAATATTCTTCATAAAAAGAAGTAAGCTGCAATTATTCTTCATCATAAGAAAGCATAGATTTTGTTCAAATACTGAAAGCTAGTGAGGACCATCAATGTAAATGCTTTGATTCAGAAGATTTCCATTCGTCAATCCTAGAAGAAAATTTTAGTAGCAATCCCTATGAAGATGATGATAATGTTTATGCTACATATATTGCAAGGGCAAGAATATAAGGCCTCCACTTCCTAATGCAATATGATAAGGACCAACAATCAGGCCTCAAGGATGATGAGACAAATAGAAGAAATGGAAGAAGGCCAAGCCAAAGAAACAATGAAGAAATCTTTTGCAGAAGCATTCCTACAAAAGAGAAAAAAGAAAGTAGAACAACGATCAAGGGCTAGTAGTAGATCAAGGAAGTTTGATTTTCATGCAAAATCAAATTGGAATCTATTTGCAACAACTCTCCCTTCTTATGAAATAAGTACTATGCCATTTCTAGAGACAGACCAAAAAAAGCGGTAACACTACATCACCTACCAAAAGAACAAAACAATTTTAAAAAGAAGATCAAGGAACCTTGAACCACAATAGAAAAGCTCGAAAGCTAAATAGGATCCAGAAAGCTCAAATTCAAGCCTCCAAATTGAGGAAGGAGAAATAGATGAGCAAGAGCTGAGAGATTAAGGGTCAAAATTCACTAACATAAGAGGCTCTACACTTTCTAATTTTGATGCTTTTAGAGTAAATGCAATTTTGCACCAAAGATATACTATCTCTCTTGGAATTAGGATTGAAAATGAATATTTTATCTTTCCCACCCTGATAGATTCTGGACCAGACATTAATATGATATATATAGATAAGGTTCCTACCAAACTTGGTCAGCCTACTCACCATATTATTCATGCAGTAGGATATTCATCTATTCAGCATATCCGAATCATCATGCTAGGCAGTGACAAAGGAAAATGTTTTCACAGAATAATTGTGACGTTCAGGTAGCATCTCTACTAAAATCTTCTGCAGGGCTTCAAAGTCCTCAGAGTGAGAAAGAATACCAGTAATCTTGTTATACATTAAAGTGTTATGCGTGAACCCTGGTTGTAGCTGGTCCTATTGGAAAAACCTTCCCAGCCCTTCCAAAGAGAACGAATTAATGAAAATGATGAAAGGTCTTATCGTTTTTGAAGGTTTTGAAAGTTGTGGGGTCTACATTCGGGTGCCATTGCAATGGTGGAGAGCTCGAATGTTGGTGGCTCAGCTGGCTTGTTGAAAACCCTCGCCTAATAGAATCCTTAGATATTACGCAACACAAACAAACCACAACCGGCATTGCACAATCCCTTGAGCTTCGTGACCTGCGTTGCAGAATCCATTTGCTGAGTCATACATGTTTATAGGCCTCACAAAAAAATCACAAATTTAATCTAGAAAGATCTATATTAAATCCAATTCATTTCCACTCGCGTTCAAAATTGAACCCTTCCCAGCCCTTCCAGACATAATGAGTTCATGAAAATGATGAAAGCTCGTACTGTTTTTGAAGGTTTTGAAATCCGTGGGGTCTACATTTCGGTGCCATTGCGATGGTGGAGAGCTCAAATATTGGTGGCTCAGCTAGATTGTTAAAAACCCTTACTTAATAGAAGCCTCAGCTATTGCATAACACAAACAAACCAGAACTGGCTTTGCACAATCCCTTGAGCTTCGAGACCTGTGTTGCAGAAGCCATTTGTTGAGTGATACATGTGTTTAGGCCTCATAAAAAAAGCACAAATTTGAAATTACCCATAAAAAAAGAAGGGCAGGGGCAGGAAACATTTTAAATTACCCATCCAAAAGATGTTTAAATTGCTATGCTATAAAGTTCAACTCATTATCATAAAATATTGAAAATATGATCAATTATAATCATTTAATCATGGCATGCACTCATTGCTTAGTTGTGTAAGATCTTCATTTATGATTGATGACTACGAGGCGCTAGCCACGGAAATGTGACTCTAACTCCCGAGTCACTTGGGGCTGCAGTCTAAAGAGTGAAATTTTGTCAACAACTACAACTATAACAAAAAATAACAACTATTAGTCTACTACTAGGCCCGAAAGGAGCTCAAAAATTTGTGCCTACTACCTATGTGAACCTCGATACCAATTTCCAGTCTTTTTTTGTCAAAATGAAATTTAAAAGGTCGGTTTGATAATTCCTCCTCTACAAGACTTCATTTCTTGCATAAATATCATGGAATAATGACAACTATAAAGAACACTCGATGTCATGCAAATACAAATAATGGCATGTAGCTAGGATCACAAAGTGTGCAGATGTCGATTTATGCATTGCTTTAGAGAGGTTTCCTTGGGCACGCGATATGGAGAAACAATGGTTATTAATAAAATTTATAAAAAAAAAAATTTGGCTCAAGAATAGCCTTCAATTTGATGGGTGGCATGATCATGATGTAATCTCCCTTTGTCCTTCCAAACATTTGTGGTTTCTCACAACTTTTGTCGTCATCCCTACCAAAAGACATATAAAAATTACTTGTCTTTACATCCTCTTCTTTTTAAATCCTCCTTATCTTTACATATAAATCCTTACTTGTCTTTACTTGTCTTTACATCCTCTTCTCTTTAAGGATTATTATGCATGCACATCCTCACCTTATAATATGAATTGGGTCAAGGTACAAAGACAACCATAAAATATTAGATGTGTCAAGAGTCAAAGAGTAAGAGACAACTATAAGTAAGTATTATATTAAATTTACCATATAAGTCTCTGATTAACACTATTAACTGAGATTTGACACATTGGATTCTTGTGATCTTCTTATCACTTCTTAAAAAATGTGATTGCAAGGCATTCTTTGAAGGTGAAGTCCATAATTTTAGGTCTTCATCATTATTATCATGCCTTTTGCTAAGACAATAAAAAGGGTAGTGGCCTGCATTAGCATGGAAAATGGTTTCAACATAGAGGTTATAAATATTAATTGTTTTCATTAAATAACTTAAATTCCTACCCGTGACTGTTGATTCTTTGAATCGTGGACTGGTACAAAACACAACAAATTTTAGAGCCACAAGTTCTTTATTACTCACACCTAGAACTTTCTCAAATCTAGCAATTAATAATAAAAAAATTGGTATTTGGTTCAATTTAAAAGGCAGAGTGTTGAGACTCAAATATGTAGTGAGTTGCAATGATTCAGTTAACTTAGGCCCCTCCATCACATACATGTATGATTTCATGACAAGTGTTGAACAAAAATATTCGGTGCCCCAAGCCCATATATGTTAGCTCTGCTAACTTGTTTGGTATGTAGGAATTTTTTTTTAATGTTTTATGAGTTGTGTATTATTTTTTCTTAGGTGCCAAAACCTTATCATTCTTACATCTCTCAAGCTTTGATTGCATGTGGATGCCCCAATATGGTTATGGCATTGTCTAAGTAGTTTTTTTGTGTAATGAAGTGTGCTCCAACTTGAAAAAATACAATAGAATAGTTGTTATGTTACTGAGTAAAGAAAAGAGAATATTCCAGACATTTGTTATTGATGGCTTGTTCTTACTAGATTGGAACAAATGGTAAGTTCGGAGATCAAGAGGGAGCCAACTGTGCTCCTCAAACCCCATGAAAATGGGATTACAAAGTAAATATGTGATCTCCCTTGAGAAATTTATTCATAGATCCTCCCAGTGATATAGAAGTAAGCGAAGTCCATGAGTAATCCCATTTAGATGATCAAAGGGAGGAGGCCAGGGAGTATTCACTTGATCTCTTTAAGAAGCATATTGTGAGGCTTCAAGGTTTCTCTAGTTTTATATCTCAGATAAGCCATGCCATTGACTCTAAATCCTTCACTTATAAGGATGTAGCCAAACAACAAGTTTTCAAATATGATATGAAATTTGGTTAATAATGACATGTGGAAAGTGGTTCTCAACTAACCTTAGACTTGGCATTGGCAATAGGTTGATTCCACGAGTTCAAAATCCTAGTAAGCTAAGAGAAACAACAAGATACATGAGGAATCACATCCTCTAGGCTCTATTGGGAGTTCATATCCCCTATATTCAAACATGTTTTTGAACGCATGTGCCTACGTAATGGGTCTATGCATGTCCCTGATCGAAGGTGGTGTGCCTGATTGGAAGTGCACAAGGGGTAAGTGAGAAAAGTGTTTTGAATGTTTTGAATGTTTTGTTTTATGTTTCCATTTTTAGTTCTTTGTTATTATTATTATTATTATTATTATTATTATTATTAT
>LPNX010033735.1:120669-133778 GCA_001517045.1 Pseudotsuga menziesii
AAAACCTAGAAAAGGGTATGTGGCCCTACTCCCACCCCACCTTATCCTCCAACTATTTCCATGTTGTTATTATCCATATGTTCTTACCCTAAATTTATGAAAATATCCTGAATATGGATAATAATGTGAATTCTTTTTCTATGTAACCCACTCCATTGTCCTATTTGTGATATGTAGAAACATTGGTGGCGAGGTATGGTTAAGACACTACCTAAGAGGAAAGGTCGTCGGTTCAAATCCCATAGATTCCAAAAATCCAACCATGTTAAGGGTTGGTGCGGTCCAATCTGTGTGCGATCCCAAAGTGACTTTGACGGGCTTAGATGCCCCCAGTTTGTGGTAACTTACCAAATGGAAAACCTGCTAGTCATGGGGGTTCTTTCCATTATACAAAAAAAAACCACTCCACTGTCCTCATGTCTTTATTCTAAACAAGCATAAAGAAAACCAAAACTTCGGAGCCCACATTGACAACCAATTCAATTATGATTATGAGAGATGAATGCGCCAACCAACATGTTCTCTTTTTTGATGTGAAGAATGAATGAATGTTTAGGGAGCCATTGTGTGATCTCCTGGCATTCATGTTTAGTACCCATAAATCATTTTTAAATGGGTAATTTATTGAAGTTCGGGTTGGCAATTAGAATGTAGATTTTCATGGCAAGGAATGGAGATAAATGGTATTGTACTTCCTCTCTGCAAGGTGTGTGTAGGTGGGTGGGGCGGTTGGGGGTGAGGAAACTAATAAACCCAATGGCCATATCGGTTAATGTAAAACTCAATGGATAACAATATTTTTATGGTCAATACCTCACAACCTCTATTACTTGTTATTAGCTCCAATATCTCAATTCCTATAATATCTAGAAGTATTATGACATGCATCATAATCATGGCCATCAAGGTTGTCATCATCATCATCATCATCAATGCCATATGGTACATCACTGTCATCTTAACCATCATAATCATCAACATTGAGTACATCATCAACCAAATCATTGTTGTCATTCTCATTATGGTCCGTCATATGCCATTAGTGTTCTTAATCACTCATCAATATTAGGATTAATTTCATGTAACTGTTAAGGTCATTTATATGTCGTTACAATCATTTTGATGATAATATAAGGATTATTTAGATGTCGTTACAAAAATTTGGGTTCCGTTAGAATCAATTAGGATCTGAAAGTGATACCACATGCATAATAATCGTTGACATCCACATCGTCATCATCATCATACAATAAATCAACATCATTGTCATCGTCGCAGTCATTATCAATATAATTGCAATAATAATGAGCAAGGATCCCTACTACCTCACAAGAATCAATGATATAGTCGTATCATTATCAAATCATATCCATATCATGTTTTGGGAGAAAGACACCATGAACTAATATTTTACATTAACAACTCATTCATGACATCAAATGCGTTAAGCAAAATCAAATATGAACATATCAATTTTGAGAGAGTTCACATGGCTCGGAATAAAGCGTTGAAATGACTGAGTAAATAACTTCATGTTCCCATAAATTCTGCTACAGATATATCATCTCCACCATAGTTACTTTGTCACCAAGTGATGAATTAAAGTGCTGTAAATGGCCTTCAAAATGTTTGTCTATCAACACAGGAGAGACCCTTCACAGGGTAACACTGCTATAGGTTCAGTTCACTTAATAGTGATAGTCTCTTCTGTTACAGGACTTGGAGGTATTATCCATCAGAAATAATTATTAAAGACTCCAATATTGCAAGCAATCATCTAGATCATATTGCAAGGAAATACATCTACTTGGTTGGCTAACTTACTATCAGATCAGGCAAGTCAATCATTATCTAGTTGGCATCTCAGTAAGTCTCACTACAACAAAAACTAGATTTAGCGTCCAATTTAGCACCGGATTTTAGTGTAATTTTTTTCCAATTGTGGTGAACAATCGGGCACTAAACCTGGCGCTATTGTACATTTTCGTAAAATTCCATCTATTGCATCTTTTTTTCCATCCTTTTTAACATCCATTCTTTTGTCCATTTTTGCACCCATTTTTTTGCATCTTTTGTTATGCCTTTATTTCCACCCAATTTTGCAACTTCTATTGCATTTTTTTTGCGTCCTTTGTTACATCTTTGTTTGCACCCAATTTCACACTCCATTTTGCATCCAATTTTGCGTCTTATTTTGCTCCTAGTTTTTCATCGAGTCTTGCACCCAATTCTACACCATGTTTTGCATAAAATTATGTGTCCAATTCTGCATCTAACATTGCATCTAGGATTGAATCCAATTTTTGGCCCAATGTTGAGTCTAGTTTTGCATCCAATTTTACTTATAATGTTGCATCCCCATTTGCATCTAGTTTTGTATCTTGGTTTACATCTTTTTTTGTATCCATGTTTGTGCCTAATGTTTCATCTCGTTTTACGTCGTATTTTGCGTCTAGGTTTGCACCTAATGTTGCATCCCGGTTGATGTCTTTTTTTGCATCTATTTTTGAGCCCAATGTTGCACCCAATGTTGTGACTAGTGTTGTGCCTAGTTTTGTAGGCATGTTTGTATCTAATATTGCATCTAGTTTTATGTCCAATGTTCCATCCCATCTTGCATTCAATATTATGTCTAGCTTTACATCCAATGTTTTGTCCCATATTGCATCCATTATTGTGTCTCATTTTAAGTTTTTGTTTGCGCCAAGTGTTCCTTCCATTTTTGCACCTGGTGTTGCATCTAGTTTTTTGTTCATCAATACACCATATTTTGTGCTCAATTTAATGTCCAATTTTATGTCTAGTTAGGAGTCCACTTTTACATCTACTGTTGCATTTAGTTTTGGACCTAGTATTGCATCTAGTTTTTAGTCATTAATTGTGTATAGTATTGAGTCTCTCTTTGCATCCAATTTTGCGTTGTGTGACATCCATTTTTGTGTCCATATTTGTGTCTGACTTTTGCATCCACTTTTGTGTTACGTCCACTTTTACTTCTTGTTTTGCATTTAGTGTTGCGTCTAATATTGCATCCATCTTGTACTACTACATTTTTTACCTTTATAAATACATTCCAATATCATTAGGTCATGGAAGAATCGAACCACGAACCTCCTGCTTGTAAAACATGCACTCTTCCATTGAGCTAACACCCTTTAAGAATTTTGGAAGAGGAGAAATATTAACACATAGATTTGATAATTTGTAATTCTAATAAAAGACAATAAGATACAAAGACATTCAAGCTTAAAATCCAATTTAATTTTTCAAACACACTAATAAGCACAAAAATATACCATCCTTAGGAAACGAAATATTGTAAACAGTTATGCAATCTATTAAAGTGGTCCGCAAAAGAGTCTTAGAGAAAAACATAATGCATATTTGATGGATACCTAATAACCTAAAATTGATATGGACAAAGAATAATGGATGTGTTTAAGAAATAGTTGTAGAATCCAATTGAGGATGTGTGTGTTGCTACATAAAGTTTGTTATTAATTGATGAGGTAATTTTGTTTAGCAATGGGATGGAAAGAGAAGAACTCATGAATGATTACTAAAAGAAGATGCCTACAAACTAAATAGTGCTACAAACCAAATATAAAATTAGGTAATATTTCTTAAATCTACCAAGAATTACATATAACTCCATTATACCTACCATCTACAAAACTTGTACCTACTACAGCTTCAAAATGAACCTCTATTTATAGAATAGAGAACACATTCACATCCCAGCTAGAATAGAACATACCGTAGTCATGGCCTATTAGGGGAGGGTATGCACATTCAAAAATAAGGTTTATCAACCTATAGAAATGATTCCTAAGTGAACAGTCCAAGAGTAGCCCAAAGAAATGAACACGGTCTACTTTATTAACGTCAAAATGGAATTATCATGCATTCTTCATGTCCTAACAAATGGAATTCAATTAAAAGGAAATTGTGAAATTATTAGTGAGTCCAATATGACTACAACAATAATCGAGTTCAAATGATGGGAAAAAATGATTTCTTAGCTAGATGCAAGGTCCTTGATGGACTTGGACTAATGTTGGTGGTAGCAATTCGAATGAAGACTGAGCCAAAGAAGTTGAATGGAACAATGGCCAACAGGTGGGGAGGAAGAGGTTCAGTAAGAAAGCCCCAACAATCATCATAATAGATGAAGCAAAAACCTAAAAGAAGTGAAAAAGCATCAAAAAATAACCTAAGTTTTGATATGTCTCATTAGAAAGCTGGTAAAAGAGACTTAAAAAAATAACAAATTGTAATCTCTAGTGTTGTTAATTTTTCCCTTCAAGGTAACTATAGGGAATGTATCAGCAAGTTTGAATTAAATTTTAATTTCCTTGCTTCAAGTTGTGTGGTGAGAAAAATAAACTTTAGTAATTATCTCTAAAATCACCTATGTGTGAAAATAAAAAATAATAATGCCTATTGAAGTGGTAGAAAAAATAACACTATTTGGTTATTCATATATTCATGTTGTGTCAAGTGGTAGATATAGGAAACATGCTCTAGGGGGGCCTACCACATACATGAACATATAAATGCATTTGGTATGGCCCCAAAACACATATGGTACAAGTTGTAATAAAAGTTGGCAAATACAAGCTATCGATAAAATCCTTATTGCAATTTATGGAGGGAAGATAAGAGCGACTGTTGTGGAAATTGAACCCAGTGTTAGAACAATTACACTCACATCAATTGCCAATTACAGATGCAAAATTACTCACAAAAGAGACTGAATATGGATCTGAACACTAAACTGTATTTAATAAGTGTACAATAGCCAACCCTATGAAGTCATAGGCTTCCACAAAAAATAATTACATGAGGGATTTGAATGCATGAATATTCCATTCAAATATATTCAAAAGCAGGCTTACTAAATCTAAGCAAATCCCCCATAGGTGTATAAAGCAGTTTCCAAAACTGTTTAGGAGCTCACAAATTGGCAAAATAAATTAGGCAAGCTAATAGTGGATGGAAGGACAAATCATACATGCTTTTCATAGGATAAAAGAGTGGACGATGTGGAGGCCAAAAACCAAGTCAACTTCACCTAGTCAAACTTTCCCAATTGCCTTAAAACATTGAAAAAACAAGCAATAAAGCAGAAAAAGTAGACATGCGCTAGGGAGGCCAAAAATAAAGTAGATTTGATTCCAATAGGTTTCTCAAGCGCTCCATGACTCAAAATTAGCAAGTTTGACCACTATGGATGTGTAGATGACAAATTGCATAAGGTGGAATATGGAAACTAGGAAAATAAGACAAAAATGGATTAATTAATGTCTAAGGTAGCTAACTATGGGTTGATTATTCTAACAACTCTCATGAATTAACTCAAGGTGCACTTCCAAGACTTTGGATGAGCAGGTGAAAGTTACTAAGGACAATAAAAAATATTGTTGTTCATAATATATACTTAATAGTTTGAAAATTCATGCATATAGACCTCATGATTACTAACACATCATCTACACAACTATTCACTTGCAACAAATCCATTGAAGAAAAGATAGAAGACTACATTGCAATGAAATAGATATCATCAACAAATAGCATCTTGTGGCCACTTCTCTATTCATTCTCGTCATCAATAATAACATTTGTACAAGACTTTATATTATTTTAGTGTAAAAAAGTTAATACAAGGTTAAAGGCTACAAAATGAAACATAAAGTATCTATTTGGTAATACACAAAATATACCACTACATTATGAATCCTTCTTTTCTAGGGAAAACTATCACATTTTATTACTATATAAAGCACAAAAATGCTTTCTATGGGTGTTGTAGCACAAAATAGAAAATATAAATCTTACTTTGCTTTATAAAAAAAATCTTAAACTATCCACTAAACATAATGTACCTTTTAGGAAAACAAATACAGTCTTCCTTTAAGATCTTTTAAAAAACTAAAACTATAAGATAAAAAAACACAACTAGAAATTTTTGAAATAAAACTACAAAGGTCAGATCTAGAAACCTCTAGCATGCTCTCATTCAAATTTACAGTGAGAAGTACCCCAAAGTGGATAAGTAATACCTCTTTGGATATAGCATCAACTCATTGGTTTAATTCTCTGTAATGTGGTAGATTTTGAAAGTATTGAAGATCTCAACTATCTCCTTAAGACATTATGAAGCCTTTACATTATATACTTGTAATATCATACATTGGATTTATGTTGGTTGTTGTCTATTTTCCAATGTAGTAAAGGAAATATTCTAGTCAAAAAATTGTTTGATACTCAATATTCTGCAGTCTTTTGTAAACCCAAACCTCAAAACTAGGAAAAGTCACAATAGTGCTCCTTCACGAGATGGTATAACTCCTGAAACAATCGCATTGGCAAGTACTCCATGCATATGATGTCATTCCAGCAGCTTGGAAAAACTACACACTATAAAGATCTCCTCGGACTTGTTATTCTCAATCACCAAACTCTTAAAATCTAAATAATACAATTTCAATCTTTTACTCTTCAATGAGACATTGCTCTAAAGGATATTGGTGCATTCTACAATGTGTTCCATGAGATTCTGATTCAAAATTATATGTAGGTTCCATACATATAACAACAATTACTAACTGGCTTTAATCCTCAATGAAATCTTATAAACTCAAAAAAATTCTGGCAAATTTAATCCTCAAGCACAACAATTACTAACTAGCCTTAATCCTCAATGCAATCTTATAAACCGACAGGATTTCCACCCCTATAGGGTTTGCTGCCTATTTACCAGCCAAACCTTGATAGAAATTTTGTAATACCATGTTCTGGAAAATATAACTTCTTGCTTTATATACCAAAAATAGACATTCCATTACCTTGAACAACACATTATGCATCATAATCTTAAAGTATACAACAAAGTCAAATATTAAATTCATGGTTAGTTCTCCAAACAAGAGTTCTTAATTTGAAAAAAAAAGTAACAATATTTATTACCCCTCCTCCCAAGCTAATGTAATTTGTTGCCACATTCTAAGTTAGTTTCAAGCATTTCTTCTGCTCTTCAACCAAATAGGATATGGAATTATGATAGTATTGGTGATCATTCATTAGTCCCGAAGTATACTTTAAAAATTTGTAGGAGTTCTGAAATTAGCATTGATAACACTCTACTGCTATGTTTTAATTTGGAGTTTGTTCGAGTATCGTATCATAGCTTGAAAAAAACTTCATACAACATGTTTATAAACTATAACAAGGAAACAACATTGACAAAGAATTAAATGGTTAATAAACAAACATCCAAACTTCTGATATATATTAAAGAGAGTGCATTTTACATGCCTGTAACATCCTGTTGACAGATCTGGAGATGGACATTGTAACACCCAAGTAATATGGCCATGAAATGTGATAACACTACATGATAAATTGCCATTAAAAAATTGCCACCCCTTCAAAGGAGAAATTGATTAAGTGTATAACTGATCTTTAGAGGAAAAATAGTCCCCTTCCTCTTTTCTTCAAGAGTTGGATCTTACTTAAAAACAAATTTCCTTTTAAAGACAATGTAAGCAATCTCCTAAGATAACAATCCAAACAAAGGGTTTACTTTTCATGTAAATAGAAAGAGTAACATATATATTTTGCACCAAAAGAACTATAACAATATATTATTTTCCAAATCTTTGCAATGTCATAGGCTATTGTAGTGACATTTGCAACCTGGGAAGAGGGGCCTTGCTGGTATTCACTGAGCAGTCAATTGGAGAATGAATGCATCAATTACACTATGCGAAGGTGGGCTCAAAAAGTATGCACTACAAACTAGGCTCACTATAGCTCTAGATAAATTATACCGGCAACTAAAAAAGGCATGCTTCTACTTTGGGTGTGATAGTTTTGATTTCGAGAGCGGATCGAGGGAAACAAAATTGGATGGAGGTTGTACACTGCGGGAAGTTTGCTACTGTAGATGTTATATTTTTACCTCTAGCTTGGATAGCCTTATCAACAAGATTAGGGTGTAGACATTCATTGGGTACAACAACAGGTCCATAAAACAGTAGTAGAAAATATGCATTTATTGTAGGTGTATACTGCAGCAGAATGGGTGCATTTAATGAAGGTGCATACAGCAACAGTTATGGCAGCTATTTTCCTAGGTTCTTGTGCACATTCAGAGTGTAGGGGAGGTAAATTTATGTAGGAGGGAAGAGGGTGCATGAATTTTGCTGCTGTAGATGTTAGATTTGTACCCTTTTTAGCTCATGTATCCTTCTTCATAGCATCAATGCACACACAGTCAGCAGGTCCATAAATTAGGAGCACAAAGGATGCATTTAATGCAGGCTAGTACAGTAGCAGTTTGCCTACATTTTTGTCCACATATGAGTGTCAGGTAGGGACAGTTATGTAGGAGAGAAGAGGATGCATGCACACTTGCACCAATCTTTCAATTTTTTCTACCTTCAGTAATACTAAGTTCACTGTTGTTCTAGATTAGCAAGTTCCAATTTCCAATTTCTAGTTCAGTTCGGTTCTACTGCAGTTCAGTTCAGCTTTCAGTTTAGTTATGTTTTTAAAAGTGTTGCAAATATCTTCAATTTCTCCTGATTTTTTTATGTTGCTAACTTGTTGGATATAATCATAATTCTTCAGGTCTAATTTATTTTATTGATATTCCAATAATTCCTGATGTTTCCAATAAGTTTCTTTCGATACCTTTGGCGATATACTCCTCGACATGATAGATAGTGTAGTTCCAAAATAAATGAGATAGAGAAACTATAGTTCAAATTAGTGCAAGTAGTTCAACCTGACCCCGAAAGATAAATTATTTGGCACTTTCAACTTGTATTTTTCCAATGAGTCAAACAAACAAAACCAAGTAAATGGGTGCTACATGAGGATCTCCAATTCCCTATAAATAGTTACATTCTTTGAGGTCAGACTCAACCAACGTCAACCAAATCCATGAAATGAAATTATATAGGAATGGGATTCTATTAATGGGCTGAGGAATGGTTCTGGTCCAATGTTGAAGCGATGAATTGCCTCGATGAGACCAAAAGAGAAAGGCAATGGCTAGATATTGCCCAGGGGTAGAGCTTTCAGTTTACCTGTAATTCCCAACCTTACATATTGTAAGAACCTCATACCATTCTATCAGTTTAATACCCTACAGGTGCATATATCGCTTGGGTACCAGATCCAAGTTGATCCAGCTGATCTAAAGTAGTACCACTACCAATAGTAGCATTGACAGTAGATGCACTACCAGGGTAAGTAGCCATCGTACAAGCATCACCTATATAAGAATCTGTATAAGCACCCGCATATTAGAGAACGAGATAGATATGAAGATTCTTATGAGAAATATAGAGACCCAGTAACATATCCATATGCAGATCGAGTACGAGTAGTTTATATAGTAGTTGAACCAGTTAACCCAATAGTATAACCACTAGAAGTAGCTAAGACAAAAGAAGTAGGAGCAATAGGGGTAGCTAGACCAAATCCATTACTATATTCACCAGGAGTATATCCAGGAACATTTTGTGTTGATCCAATTATTGGAAAAACACATATCTGATCCCCTATTTGTAGAACTCATAATGAAGTTCCTATCTACTACTATTTTGGATAAGAAAGGAACTAATTATACCTCTACAAATAGAGACATTCCGTAGGGAGCGGTTTTTTCTCCCCTTCTGATGAATGTGGTACTTCATGAATTGGATGTTTTCACCCTCTCTATTTGTAAAAAGAGAAGGCTCCAATATGGATGGTTTGCAGATGATTGCACTATAGGGACTGGGGTGAATTCAGATAGCCTCGCACTTGATATAATAACTGAATTTATCCAGTTTATTAAAACTGAGTTGGGTGGACTTTATTTTCGAGTTAAATTAATAAAGAAAGTTGGTTGTATATTAGGGGAAAATCTGTAGGCAATTTCCACCTTAAAAAACAAAAAATTGCGTCCATCGCTTGGGTTTAAACGCACAAAAAAACACAAACTTGCAACGATCGCTTGGGTTTAAACACTAATATCTGATATAGGGTTTGATTTCTCGTGAAGGGTTTCAAATAACCCTCATGCAACTACTAGGTTTTTTGATTATAGGATTAAGAAGAAAATATCGACATATATTGGGAAATCGACCCTGCTTGATCCTGGATAATTTGCTAGGAAAATTTCTCGTGCATGGTTTCAAAGAACCCTTGTGCAACAACCAGGTTTTTCAATTATAGGATTAAGAAGAAAATATCGGCACATATTGGGAAATCGACCCTACTTGATGCTGGGCAATGTGTTGGGAAAATTGCAACAGTGGATGCGATACTGCGTACATTTTAACAACCTTGCAACCGTTGAATTTAAAATCCCTAGCAATCTATAATAAGTATATGATATAAGCGAAAAACCTGCGCTCTGCAAAACTATAAAGTAAAGAAATCTAATAGAAGTGAATGTACTTCCACCACAGAAAATAGAAAGAAATGTGACTAGTAAAGAAAGCTGATAGAATCTAATGCACTCCCACTGCAGAAATTAGAGAAAGAGATATGCGTAGTGGAAATGTATGAGAATCTGTAAACATTCACACAAACCCTTGGATGACAATTGGGTATTAAAACAGGGCACAACGACAATCAAGTATTAAAACAGGGCACAAGAAGAAGTATATAATTTGATGTACAACATGCATCACATACATCAAATAAGGGCAAGAAAATGGGGATAAAAAATAGACTGGAATACCTTAGTGGGCCATGCTATAAATCCCTTGACCTTGACAAGCACAAGATCTACAAACCTCCATTGTCTACAGGAAGCAGGAGCCTCCATTGTCTACAGGAAGCTGTTTTTCCTCCTCTTTTACATTTTCACCAAGATTATTTCTTCTAAAATCTAACGAGAATTACTTTACTACTTAATGGTTTTGTTATATTTCTTGTTTTTGGTAATTTAGGTTGATTATTTTGATTAAAATCTATTTGCAAATTGTAAAAGAAACTTATACAAAATACCGATTGATGTAATTTGTTTTTTGTGTTTTAATGCATCAAGAATGTTGATAATGAGGTACAACCGTGCTTTAATATCCAAGTTTCCATACATATATTGGTTTAAATTAGAAATTGCCCCATGAGGTGCAAAGATACGTCGAAAGGAAAAAAAAAAAAGTAGAGTAAATATGATGGAGTGAAAAAACAAAAGAAAAAATTAAAAATGAAATGAGATTGAAAATTTATTAAAAATATATACACATAAAAAATAGTATAAAGTAATGTTAACTATAATAGAATAACTTGGTATATATTGTACAAGTTAATCGTAAAGTACTTTAAAATATCAATGTCAAGGTATATCACAAGTTAGATTCATGGAAATCATTAGGAAGAAATTAATTTAAAGGATATAAAAAGTTGTATACACGTATGTAATCAATATTAATATTGAAATTAACATACCGAGGAACTGAATTTGAACCATATAGATATTCGTATTAGTTTTTTTGGATTAGGATACAAGTTGTGTTAGGAAGCTAGAGGCACAAATGGAGGAGATCATCCAAAGGCATTGACCTACTAAAATGATACAACATTTAAGTCTAGAACAAATTTTTAAGATAAGTGGACAATGAAAACATTAGTTACAATAAATTTTATGTACAAAACATCAAATACTAAAAATACATAATATCCATTAACTTTGGAAAATACTATAAAATCCATGCATGATTTCTTAATAAAAGTAGAAGAAAATGTGATGAGACATTATAGGGAAAATAACTATAATCTAGAATGATGAACATCTCAATTTGTAATTGCATTTTTTTTCATTAATGAAAATTTTGACACTCCCGTAGGTGTCATGTACATATAGTCATGGGTTTTGAACTTGGGTGGGGACAATGATAGCCTACTACCCCAACTACCAAGCCTACAAGAGGAACCCTTGTAATTGCATTTTATATGTACAAGCATCTTTCTCAATAGACTCAAATCCTTCTTAACAACAAAATATAGATATTGCAAGGTTGAAATGTTTTTTTAAAGTTAAAGCCATACATTTATCCTCTTCATAATGGAATTTTATTTATGGAAACTAAATGAAAATGTTAAAGTGACATGAACAAGCCACAAATCAAGACATGATTTTCTAATGAGCATTTTCTAAAGAGCCCTCAATGAAAGAAATGATCTCAACATAACATGATCTTCCCAATAGTTGATATATCTTGCAGGAGTTATCGCTTATGACCATGAAGGGTCAAACACTCATAATAAGGAAGGGATTACATAAGCCATGTGTCTCCAATTCCATATATATTAATAACTAGGTCAGACCAAGCTATTGGATTATGTTTTGCAATGGTCAAAGAGAGAATATGAGAGAGCATACTAATGTGGTTTATGATGGATGGTGTAAGGGTGGTTCAATAAAAGTTTCTCTTACGTATTATGTTAACTCATTTGCAATATCTCAGTTTGACTTAAAATTTTTGTTTCAAAGAAAGGGTGTTCTATTAAAAGTCTAAACTTTCATGGTTGTTTCCAAGAAGTTGTTTTCATTTAAATATGTTTCCCTTTGGCACAATAGATTGTGTCGATAGATTGGACGATAAATACAACAATGAAGGGCCTAGCAAATCACATCCCAAGTCTAGATCAGGATAGGTGTTGAAATGATCAAATTATCGATATTGAGGTTAAGACCTTTGAATATTTGGACTGAACCTTCCACTAGGGGAGGCCACACCTTCTAGCTGTAACAAAATGATTTGAAGTTTGGTAGTGTAAGACATATATGGGAAATTCTTTCAATGGAAGAAGGTATAGGTCTTTATGCAATTTGCAAGGTATGGACGGAGGCATAAAGACCTTACCTACCACTTTTGTCATCATGGTACATGGCGCTAGGATAGAGACTCAAACAATGAGGAGACTCAAAGATTCCACCAAATAAGGAACATAAACTATGAGTCACACTTAAAACCAACATACATATTTTGTATTTTCATAATTTGATAAAATGTGCCTCCAATGTAATAACACTTAAATGAAAAGCATAAATGTAAAATAAATACCCTATTCTAAATATAAAAATATAAATTTAAAAT
>LPNX010033735.1:133799-160238 GCA_001517045.1 Pseudotsuga menziesii
TCATTTAAAATAACAAGTAGTTGACCAAATTCTAACACAATTTCACCCATTTTCCTCTAAAAAAAGTTTAACCAATTAAAAAAACCTTAAAAGTAATTTAAAGAATAACTCTTTCTTAACTCTATAGCAATTAACCTACTCTATTAATTCCTTCCATCTTAAAAACTCTTAACCAATAATTAGACAAAAACAAATACCAACTCTTTTTAGTAAGATATGGATTTATATGTTTGACCTCGTTTTCTGAAATTTCTATTCTCAAACGTGCTTTCAATAAAATATGTAACTACAAATATTTCAACACGGGATGAAAGAATTAGATTTGCAGTTACACGCATCACACCTATCTGCCAAAACGACTAAACCGCATTACACAAATTCCTCATTTAATTGAAAATATATATGGAAAACCCAATTAGCACAGATTACCAGAAGGAAATCGAATCATTCAAAAGTATGAAGTTTTTTGGAATGGAAAGCATGTGACAGACTTGAGATTGGACCAAATTCTTGTTCCATGGGCAGGGCAAAGCCCAAGTCTTCAAATGGACTAAACAACAGGTAGAAAAATGAGAGTCCTTTGGGGTTTGGAGCCCTAAATATATTGTAGGCGTCAGTCTTCTCTCCTATGTAAGAACAATTTGGGGACCCTCTTGTTGAGCCCTACAATATTTGTAGGATCATCCCTTCAAAGATCTGAAAACTAATGTTTTCTCGGCTGATGTTCTCTATGTTCCTAAGTGCGATAGACTATTTTTCCTATTGGGCTAATTTGCTTAATTTTTGTTAGTATGCAAACTAGCTAAATACACAATAAAAAATGACAGTAAATACACAGTGAAAAATGGAGAAAAAAAAGTGTAGATCATGTTGGCCAACATAGAGTCCATTCCATCTATGTGAGAAATAGTCCACACATTCTGCACTGGAGTCATTGATTGCCCTACAGCTTTCAATTAATGTTAATCCGTAGGTATACAACTTGAATAAAGCCTAAACCTCCACAAGGGAGGCAAGCATGAGAGGGAACATAGGAAAGGAAATGACTACTAGTAGTTGCGTTAGGGCAAGAACCGGGGGATGTGAAGGATTTAATGTCATACTGGGGGAGGGAAAGCATTGAACAGGGCGATGCATAGCAGACACTGGTCGAACAGAGGGGTGATGAACCATATCTATAAGGTAAGGTAAAGTAAAGTGCTCTTAGTTTTTGGGCCATGTTCTTTGTACGTTAATATTGAACAATGAGCAATGGAAATGTCTAGGGTACAATCGAGTACTGTGCTAGTTTTAGTTTTTGATTCATGTGATTTTTAAGTTACCACCGAACAATGAGTGGCAAAACCTAAGCCATGAATGGGGAACCCAAGGGTAATACGAAAAACCATTGGATAATATAGTGCTCAGAAAGACACTTGGTGAAATTGTATTTGTTGAAGGGATGACCGATTTCACCACGATGGCCAAAAATAGACCTCGGAGAAAAATGTACATGTATACATGATCTATGACTTAAGTTGTATGTGGTTAGTGTTAATAATTTTTAGGTATAACTCAGATGGAAACAACAAACATAACCCTTATTATTATTTCTGTCTGGCATACCCTGAACAAGAATTATACCCTCCTAGTCCTCCTCATCCATAATTTCAATAACACCATTAATTCCCAATGTAACCCTTATTATTATTCCTGTCTGGCATACCCTGAATAAGAATTATACCCTCCTAGTCTTCCTCATCCACAATTTCCATAACACCATTAATTCCCAAATGCCATAATACTGTCATTGCCTCTAACAATTGGTTACCAGTTAAATTATCGATTCATATTTTACAGTGGCAATATTTTTTCATGGCTTCTTGGAAAATGGATGAATGGTCTCATGATGGAATTAGTTGGTTGTGATCCATAGAATAAATAATGGAACACCGATTGCAAGCGAATGTTGCAATTGAGTTTAACCATTCTGATGGTGCTCAATCTCGACCCAGCCCATTTATATCGACCCAACCCATTTATATCGGTCATTTTGAGGTTTGATACACCAAGTATGGCTTTTAGTCCCTTGGCCATGATTTGATCTAAAAAGAGTTATTGGGCCAAAACATTTTTCCTTAGGGTTTATGAACTATGTGTGGGGCTTTAGACCACCACAAATCCCTATAAAAAGAATATTGGCATCTGAGAAATATATAGTACCTCTTTTATGAATTTTTGTTAACCATGGATATTTTTTGTAACTTAAGCAATGGCAAGGTCAAAAGACAAAGCTTAGGCCATAACATTCGCATTTGGCCTATACGAAAAATATGGTCGTAGAATATTCTACATAGGGCATAATGGAGAAATAGGAAAATACAACAATGATGGAGAATCCTTTGCATTTGTTCTTAGAGATCACACTACCTGACATAAAATTATAAAGAAGCCACATGAGCCGATTCAATACCCAATTCTTTCCATATTTGGTATTTTGATTCAATTCCAAATTCTCTCCATCCTCAATGATCCTATTGAAGGAAAATGCATTGATTTCTTTAATAGAATGTGGAAGCTGGAAGTTGGGAGGTCATCTAGAGGCTCCATGAGAAAGCATTATCATGACTAGTACTTGAGTAATAGGTGGTTCGATAACCTCTTGTTATAAAGCCAAAGCTTCACAGTGTTGTGCTCCCAATCTGTTAGTCCCTATAATAGAGCAGGCTCACTCAGTTCATTCTTAGCATCCAACGATCATATGGATTTGGCCCCTTGTCCACGTAATTTATGTACCCTCGTAGAGTTTGAGGTATGGATACTCAAATTAGGTCTCCTAGCTAGGTCTTATCCTGACTAGTCCTAATTAGTCCATCTGTGTGAATCTCTCTCAGAAAACATAACTATAAATGTCAATCTGTAGTAATACAAAATCCAATCGTGAGATAGAGATCTAAATTTTGGTGACCTAGCATCAGTAGTACCACCATCATAGGTATACCTTATATAGTATACCAGAGTTCAGCATCTAAGACAAATATAGTAGAGGCATCAACAGCGGTAGATATCCTAGTTTTCTTTGAACCATCCCCAAAAACTAGGCTTTGAATGTCTTGGCCCGAGAATCAAGACACCCACCTTGCCAACTAGGCGCCCTCAGAAGTCCTTCTGCGCCATGAGAAGTCCTCATGGGCACAATAATGTTAAATCCTCTCATGACTGAATTAAATCCTCTCACGGCCGAATTGGGCACGGACCAGATGGACCAAATTGACACTCATAACCTTGAATCCACAAATTGATTTAGCAGAAGCCCCATTGGGAAATGGGTAGTTGTACATAGATCTATATTTGAAAAATACTTCATGTTTTTCTTTGCCTCCCTATGAAACTTCATAGGTTTTAATCTATATTTTAATTTGTATAATGTATAAGTAAATAATATGTGTATATATTTAATTATATTAAATCACATAACCTATGAAATATATATATTTATTTATATTAAATCTTTTAACATATGAACTATAGTAACATATTTATATTAATTATACGTTGTTATTATATTTACATATTTTACCATTATTAAGGTGAAAGAAGTTTATATATCATAAGGGTGTTCATAAAATATTTACGTATTTTATAAATTTGGTTAAGTATTATATTTACATTTATTACAATCATAGTATGGATGGACTATGAATGTATGGATTTTAACATAATTCTCTAAAATGAAGAATGTTTTGTTGGGAGAAAGAAAATTGGAACAATTTCAATATTATGTTTCCCTTGTGGTTTGAATTTTGTACTTTGGTGGGGTGTTTTAGAATAATCCCACTTGTTATGCATGATTTAAATGGTAAAAATATCCCATATGCTTTAAATGATGATGATGATGAACTAGACGACAATGACAGTGATGGTGTTTTTAATGAAGACGATGATGGAAACGATGATGATGATGATCATCATCATCATCATCATCTTTTTCATTGTCATCATGATTATCACAATAGTCATCATCACTAGCATAATCATCATCCATGTCATCATCATCACCATTGTCCTTGACATCATCATCATGATTATTGACATTTTCATCAGTTATTCATCATTTTCTTTGGCATAAGAAACAACATCTACTCAAAATATGTGATTAGTGTAAAAGGGTCATGGAGGACACACACGATTTATGCATGAAAAATAACAACTTATTTTTTAAGATGATCAACATCATCATTATTGTCATTGTCATCATCACCATTCATTGCATTGCCATCATAATCATCGGTAATGTCGCCATTGCCATTATCCTCCTCCTCCTCCTCCTCCTCCTCATCATCATAATCATCATCATCATCATTATTGTCATTGTTCCCTTCATTATCAACAACATTATTATCATCATCATAACCATCCTCAATATCATAATCATTATCTCATTTTCATCTTCAACATCTGGCCATAAAAATTGATGCAAAAGTGGATAAAAACATGGATGCAAAAAGGATACAAGCATGGATGCAACAAAAGCAGGCACAAAAGTGGGCACATAATGGGGTGCACCAAAAATGGATGCAAAAGGTGATGCAAAAGTGGATGCAAAAAATGATGCAATAATGGAAGCAAAACATGATGAAAAAAGTGGCACAAAAGTGGATACAACCGTGGATGTAAAATCGGATACAAAATTGGATGCGAACGTGGATGCAACAAAATTAGATGCAAAAGTAGTCATAACACCCAACACAAAACCTGATGCAAAAGTGGATGAAAAAATGGTTGCAAAAAGGGATGCAATAACTGATGTAAAATTGGATGCAAACACGGATGAAAAAGTTGAAGCAAAAGTGGATGTAAAAGTAAGTGCAAAAATGGGTGTGAATTGGGATGTGAAAAAAGTGGATGCAAACATGGATGCAATACTAGATGCAAAAAAAGACGTAAACATGGATGCAAAATGGGATGCAAAAAGGGATGAACATGCGGGTGCAAAAGTGGACGAAAAAATGGATGCAAAAGTGGATGCAAAAATGGCTGAAACAAAACGAGATGCAAAACTAGACTCAAAACAGGATGTAAACTTTGATGCAAAACTTGGTGCATGAAGGGATACAAAAAAAGAAGCAGAAATGGATGCAAAAGTGGATGTAAAAAAGGATGCAAAAGTAAATGAAAACAAGGGCGTAAAAGTTGAGGCAAACATGGGCATAAAAGGGGGCGCAACAAGAGTATATGTACAAACTAGGCACAAAATTAGGTGCAAAACTAGGCTCAAAACCTGTCGAAAAACCTGATGCGAAACCTGGTGCATAACTAGGTGAAAAACCCGGTGCAATTTACGCCGCAATTTGCACCAGATTTAGAAAAAGGACGCAAAAAATTCCTAAAATAGCACCAACCCATGAAATTGCACCATTTTGTCCAAAAAATGAAGAAAAATACACTGAAAGATGGTCTAGATGCAAAAAAGGATGCAAAAAGAGATGTTAAATCCAGTTTTTGTTGTAGTGTCTGGTTGGGTTCGACCGATCAGTTGGATTTTTAACTTTCCTTGGGGTTTTTCCTAAGCGACTTATGGTAAGTAAGGAAAACCTGATAAAGCAAGGAGAAAGAGAGTTCGGTGTTTTTGAAGGGAAGAAATATAGGTCTAATTGAGGGAAATAACAATAGGATCCTAAACAGTCCATTCTATTCGTATAAGTATTTATAAAATGAAATTTTATTATTAGTATTATTATTTTGGTATTACACCTTAAATGGAATCTTAATTAGTTCTAACACTTTCATTAAAAATTTAACCATTCCTTCAATGTTCCACCACCACACATACCTTACAAATGGAATCTTCATCATGTCAATGATATATGATCCTTAATGGGGATTTTTCTTGGTGTTCAGGTTAGGGTTGATACAAAAATACAAGTTATTGACCCATGAATTTGTCTTTGGATCTCATGGTCCATACATGGGACCTTGGACCACCACACAAGTTCTACAAAGGGAATATTTGGAATATGAGTGAGATATGGTGTGTCTTGCAAGCTTTAGCAAACCATTGATGGCATTTACAATCATAAAATGGTTGAGGGTTGAAAGTCAAGGTCTTCAGCCATAACATTTTTCTGTGGAGCCAATGGGTCGTGCATGGGGCCACAACAACCACATAGGAAATTAGTAGTGAATATCATCCCTCGAGTGGATTTTGGTGGTGATTTGAGTTTTTCCACATTAGAGGTTAATTTAAGTGCCTAATACATGGTTTGGTGCCAATATATAGGTTGTTTTTCCATAACATTTTTCCTTGAGGCTCATGGGCGATGTGTGGGGCCTTGAACCACCATAGTTTTGCATGTGAGACGGATATGGTGCTCATTTAAATATTTAGATGCTAAATGTGGTTATCATTTCCCATTCAATAGTCCAACACAAAAATACAAATCCCTACACCAATATTTTCCTCTATGGCTCATGGCCAATGTGTAGGGCCTTAGTTCTCACATAAGCCCTTCATAGGAAATATTTAACTTGCAAGAGGAATATGGTGAACATATCAAGATTTGCAACACAAAGGATGGTTTTTATGAACCAATATTTAAATTAAGGAGGGTCTAAGTCTTTACCAATTCCATATAGGTCCCACGGTCTATGCACGGTCTTTTAGGCCACCACATAGAGGTTTTGTACATAATATTTAACATACATGTGATATATGGTCATCATTTTATGGATTAGAAAAGTAAGGATGGTTTTAAAGGCCCATTCCTTGGTATATGTACACATATAAAATATCACATTACATATTTTCATAAGGAGCTCATAGTCCATTTATGGGGCCCTAGCTAACATACATGTCCTCCGTAAGGAATTTTGGATTTTAAGTGTAATATTGTTAAGATTTTTAGGTTTAAACTACCAAGGATGGTTCTGAATTCATGTCCCATAGTTTGATGTGAAAATAAATGGTCTTAGAACACAACATTTATTGGGGCTCATAATCCATCCATCGAGCCATAAGCCACGACTGGGGATAAAGATTTCTTAGTGTGGTGTCTTTGCATGTTAAATTGGGATATTTAATGTGTGCAAGAAAGTTAGGAGAATTATAGGTTATGGTTCTTGGTGCAAAGGTCTTGGATCCCAATGATTGTTTTTGTCAATGATTAGATCTAGAAACATACTTCATTGTTGCTTTGATTGGAGATGTGTGGGGCTATGCACTCAGTGATCATAGGGAGATATGCACTAATTTTACATTGTTTGTGGGCATGAACTCCTTCTACATAAATAAAATATAGCATCACACAAAAATTCTATCACATGAATCATGATCAATGACATTGACGTTGATATATTTGACTTTATGTCAGACATTTTCTAAACACAATCCCTGGCTCTAAACCTAGCGAAATTCCTAGCATAGTTCCTTTCAAAATTTCTGGCATTATTCTAGGTTCTATACCTGGATCTATACTTAGCGCTACGTTGGATGCTTTCTAGGTGCAATTCCTGGCTCTTATGCTTGGAGCTATGTTGAATATTTTTCTTTCCAAAATTCATGGCGCAATTCTTGTCGCTAACCCTGGATTAATATATGGTGCTATGCTATTCATGACGATTTTTGGAGGCCATTCTAAGCGCTATATGGGATGATTTTGTAGATGCTAATTGGGACATTAATTGGGATGCTAACTAGGATGTTAATTGAGATGATAATTGTGATGCTAATTGGGATGCTAATTGGGATGTTAATTGGGATGCTAATTATCGTCCAAAATAGTGTTAACTTTTAAAAAGGGAGGATAATTGGGATGCTAATTGGGACACTATTTGGGATTCTATTTGGGATGCTAATTAAGACATTAATTGGGGCAATAATTGGGATTCTAATTAGCATCCAAAATAGTGGCAAGTTTTAAAAATGGATGGTAATTGGGATGGTAATTGGGATGGTAATTGGAATGCTAATTGCGATTCTAATGGGGATGATAATTGAGACGCTAATTGAGACACTAATTGGGATGCTAAATAGCATCCAAAATAAGGCCAACTTTTAAAAAGGAACGATAATTGGGATGTTAATTAGGATGTTGACTGGGACACTAGTTGGGACACTAATTGGGACGCTAATAAGGATGCTAATTTGGACGCTAATTGGGATGCTAATTAGCGTCCAAAATAGTGCCATAATTTAAAAAGGGATGCAAATAATGCCATTAAAAGAGCCATCCCATGGAAAAGCATCCACTTTGTCCAAAACATGGTGAAAAATACACTAAAAATCATAGTTGACGCTAAAAAGGATTCCAAAAGAGATGCTAATCACAGGTTTTTGTTGTAGTGTCGCCCACTATAATTCATCATTATTTATTATATACTTGAATATCTCGAATCTATTCACCATCTCCAAAGCATATGAAAGTGAAATGCCTTGAATTTTCACTTGGGGATAGGATGAATCTAACAAAAAGCTAAGGGCATCAGCAGAAAAAACATATAGATGGGGTGTGAGGGGGAATCCCTGCCTAAAATATTGGTGGAGAAGAATACGAGGAGATAGCCTTCCAAACCCTCTAGCCTTGTCCCATTTTGCTGGAATATATATAAAATATATTAGAAGGAAGTGACAGAACAAGGAACCTTCTTGACTTTAGTGATATGAGAAGGAGCCTTCTTTACTTTAGTTCTAGACTCCCTAGAATTGAATCAGTCCCTTTCCATATTTGCATCTTCTAGAGCCCTAGTGTGCCCAGAGTTTAACATGGTGGAGTTTTACTGCTGATTCTAGTCAAATGTGTGCCCAGGAGCCAGAACCTCAGTAAAAGATCAAGTGGGTAATTTGCATATGATTGTTTTGGATATGATTTCCCATTTGGGTTTCCTTGGTTCAACCCAATCAGCCACAGGTTCTGGGTATGAAACTCTCAAGAGGCTCGAATATGTTTCTATTCAATTGGTTTTACAGTATTCTTGTCACTCTAGGGCTATGGCAGAAAGAGGCCAAGATTTTTTTTCTAGGCCTAGATATTGTAGGCAAGACTACCTTGTTTCATATGTTGAAAGATGAGGTGAATATTTTTAGCCGTTTTATCCCATGTTAAAGAAAATTTATCAACACAATATATTGTTGTTGATCTTGGTGAAACCAACATGAATTCTATTACATTAACGGTACTATTGCAATCTGGAGTAGAATAAGAAGATGCTAAGAATCCACCTTGTACTGCCCTTTAGTTCAAACATAACCAGATGTAGGATTGTGCTTTTGAAACACTCTAATCTAGATGTGATAACTGACCTCTAGTAGGTGTTTCTTTATTAGTAGAAAAGTTAGATTTGAGAAATTCAATTGGGCCTACCATCAAGTCTGTGTGGAACACACATGACAAATTTTTACCTAAGAGATGTCAATTTTTTAATTTCATCCCTATAGTTATTTTCCTCAATCTTTCACCCCTCTAGGTAGACAATGCTATAGCTCTTTTCATTCATCTCTCTATATAAAAATCCAGTAGTAACCCTTCATTCCCCATGGGTGAGGTGATTTCGAGAGTGTACTGGATCCCCATGGGGACTGCTAGAACCAAAATAATGAGTGGGTGACCCACATCATTGAAGTACGAAATGGTGAGAATGCGGTTCCTACAAAGTTATGTTTGAACTATGACCTTTCCTAGCGGAAGATCAGAATGAGTTTCGGAGGCTCGAACTCAATAATATGCATGGTATCTGCTTTGTTTTTATATAAATCCTAGATACATAATGTTTTTGATAGAATTTTGCATATATAAAAGTACATATGCACTATTTCTTCTTGTATGTTCAGGCGTGAGACTAAGTATGAGGCCTTAGCTCCTGAATTTGGGCTTATGATTTATTGTTAAATTTTTAGGATATGATCTTCATATTTTATGAAATGAACATGTAAATATTTTTAGGCATAGATTCCAATACAAGTCGGTTTAGTAAAATTGGTCTATAATAGATCCATTTAAGTTAGGGATATCTGTAGCAGTAAGTTTTGGAAGTACACCAGGGAAAAGAACTAACTCGACTATTTAGATTTTAAGATTAGGATCATTATATATGTTAAATTTTGTATTATTTGGTACAGATTATTCCTTGAATATGCAATCATTGTTAAGGTTCGAGAGAAAATTTGGGAACATTTTGATAATATCTTGCAGTGTGTATAATTTTATTTAAATCAATTCCTTGAATATGCAATCATTGTTAAGGTTTGGGACAACATTGGGGAACATTTTGATAGCCTCTTGCAGTGGGTATAATTTTATTTAAATCAATCCTCAACTTAATCAATACTAAAAACTTTCTTCCTTTGAACTCTTCTATTTGTTGTCTACAAGCATCTTTTGAATGATAATGTGACTTGTAGAGAAGTTTTGGATTAGTTGATTGATTTCTCTCTCTGTTCTAAATTTTTTACATTCTTTTGGTTGCATATGTTAGTCCAACATAAACCTGCTCAATATACTACATCAGAGGAACTAAGTATTGGTAAGATCAAGTTTAAGGCCTTTGCTCTTGGTGGTCATGAAATTGCCAGAAGAGTTTTGAAAGACTATTATGCTAAGGTATGGGTTATGTTTCTATTGTATTTAGGATGAGATTTTGTGTTCTTGAGCTCTATTTTTCTCTACTATGTTCCATTTGCTTATATCTTTAACATGGATAGTGGTTTTTGATAAGCTTAGTATTTGATTTTTGTGTTGATGGGTTTGGATTAAACAGTAGTAATGCAATCATTGTGGAGGAGTAGGGATTCGAAGCCACATAATTGTTTCTGTTATAGCTTTGAAACATTAAATATTTAAAGGATTTTGTCTCCATTTTGACTTTTAGTAAAGATAATCCCAAAGCAAGAAACCTAGAGTTCTTCATCTTTTAGTGCCAATATATATGTTTCTATTTTTCTTTTACAATAGAAATTCAAGTAATTATTTAATATCTTCTAAGACCACATCTTTCTAGCGTTCATGTAGAAATTAGGTGAGAAAATCAATTGTTCTCTATACTTAGTTTCAATTGTTTATATCTTTTACATGGAAATGGTTTCTGATAAGATTAGTATTCAATTTTTTTATTTTTACTTTGCAATTTTTGGGAGCTGATGTATTGATATTGGAGATTTCTTTCTCCTTCTCTAGTCCTTGTCAAACTAGACATTTCAACAGATAGGGTTCCTAGATCTATTTCTATACATTGGTTTCTAGTCTATTATAATGTGATGCCATTCAGTCCTAAAGGTACCTGTCGTCTCAATTGCAAGACATCCCTTGTACTTTTTGGATTACTAGCATCTTAAACTTTCATTTATTTCTGTGTCATTCTTAAATGCTTACTTTTTTTGGTTTGTTTTCCTCGGTTGAGTATCTAAAAACTGGTGGTTGTCCATTTTTCATGTTCTTATTTACCTTCAATGCACTAACTTAGTTCTCACAAGAAGGATTAGAGCATCTGTTTTGGAAAAAGTAAATTTTCATTTTTTTTTTCTCATGTTTTGAGAGAAACATTACCATCACATGTTCTGCATTAATAATTATATTACCAAATGTCAACCCTATTTTCACACACTATAGTCCCCTACAAAACTTAAATAGAACTTTGGTGTGTTTATGAGTGATGTTTTTGCTGTGTCAAATTTGGTTGATTAAACACTTACAAATTTATTTATAACTATAATTTTTAGTAATTTATCGATTCTGATGGTTAAAACTAAGCTCTTCACTTTGATAAGTAGGGAAACTTGTGGAATTCTATTGGTGGCTGTTGGTGTGCTCTTCTTAAGAGGGAGTAAGAAAGTGATTAAAACATTAGTCTTTTTCCCAAGTATGGCTTGTGAAGAATGGTTTAAGTTTGATATTAATAGTTGTGCATGGATAAAATATACGTGAGGCTTAATGACCCAATGTTACCAAAATTGGAATCAACAATAAATTGGCGAGGCAAAAGAGTAATTTTTTTTTATTGGATTGGGAAAAAAATCAGAAAAAATATGAAAATACAAAAAATGAAATATCTACACATATTCTAAATTAAACAAAACATTTTTCCTTAATATTCAAAGGAGACGTGTCCATAATACATATACTGCAAGATATTAATAGATATCTGAAAGATATCAATATATGCACAATTCTCATCCATAATATGAGTCCAAATAGATAAATCATTGCCTATAGTGGGATTGTATTCATTAATAGCACTCTGTGCCCTCGTCCTCTAAGATATGGCCCTTGACTCTACCTTGAATGGTTTTAGTTTGATATCAATAGTTGTGTAGATAAATTATACACAAGGCTTAATTACTCAACATTACCAGAATTGGAATCTGCAATAAATTGCCAAGGCAAAAGAGTCAAAGTTTTGAATCGGATCGGAAAAACTTATTCAGAAAAAAATAAACAAATACAAAAAATTAAATATCTACACATATTCTAAATCAAAAAGAACATTTTTCATTAATATTAAAATGAGCCATGTCCATATACTGCAAGATATTAATAGGTGCCTGAAAGATATCAATATATGCACAATTTTCTCATCCATATGATGAGTCTAGATAGATAAATCATTTCCTATATTGGGATTGTATTCATTAATAGCACTCTGTGATAGGAAGTGACGGTGGAACTTGAGAAAGCGAGGACTAGGAGCTATCTCTTCACATAGATAGTGTCCTAACATTAAAGGATAAATAACTTATTTTAGAACACTTTCGCTAAGCAAGAATGAGATCATTCAAGTAGATGAAACCATGTTGGTGTTTAACAGGAATATCTTGACAAATTTTTATGGTTTATTTATTGCTTTTATTTGAAGCATTTTGTCACTTTTTGAAGTTTGTGTGTATTTTGGTTAAATATTGTGTTAGTCCCTTGAATGCTTCTAGTTCTCATTTGATGCTTGATTTATCCATTTGTTGTAGATTTAATCAAGATTGGTTTTAATCGGTTTCCATTGATTCATGGTTTGAGAAAATATATTTTTATTACATTTTAGTTGCATGAATTAATTTTCTTCACTTTTTTAAATCTTGATTCTTTTATGTTGATTGCATATTTTCTTTCTAAATACTTACCATTATTCAAAAAAATAAATGAGCTCTACATAGCTAAGCGAAGAGAAAAATGGTCTATGCACTAGGTTCTTATGAATTGACTGTAGGATACCTATTCGCACGAGACCAACATTTATCCAATGTAATAATCAATTGGCATAATTACAATGCATAATTGTATTAGCCTCCAGTGACAATTGTTCTTCCAGAAGACTGCCATTATCAACCAAAGAGATTGTGAGGCTATTTGTACTTCATTGACGGTACTTCTTCTCTATTGTTTAATTCCTATATATTGTTGAGGCTGTTGCTTTTCTCTTTTTAAGACAATGATTCTATTCCAGCAGTATAATTTTTTTGGATAGGAATTCTTAATTGGCATCCATACATTTTTAGGGAAGTTTCTTACTTGTACACACACTCTTACATTTCTGCACAAGTTGAGTTTATTTTTTCCTTCCTTGTTGGATGCTTTTATGCAATAATCATTCCCAAGATTCTAGTATCCTTCTTAATATAAAGGGAAAGTTCATTAATTTTTACTCCTGATATGTTCACTTGTTTGGTTTTTTACTTCCTTCAAACACTTCCTAAACCCACTAGTTTACTCACTATTTGCACTTCATATCTTATTCTTGGACTGTCTATTATAATTCTGAATATGTTTGCTTGTATATCAAGATCTTTTATGATGCTTGTTTCAACACCCAATCATAAAGTTCATGTACTTTTAACAAGAGGATAATATATGTAGCAAATACTTGACAAACTAGAAATGCATAAGACTAGCAAGGAATGTAAATTGATGTATGTATTAATGAAGCAATAGGAATATGCTTGAAGTGACACTAGCTTATTTGAAGCATGGAACTTTTCCCAACACATATGTAATGTAGTATCCCTTGTTGTAGAGGTCTCCCAAGAGTAGTAACAAGCTATCCACAATAGGTATATGCTTACCAATATATATTAATGCTGCCCAACAGTGTGATATACACCCCATAGTTGCTCCCAATCAGGAAATCCTCCACTCAGTAGGTAGATATGGAAGGATGCTACCTAGCAATTTTAATTTTTTTGTATCTTAGCTATGGGCATGGTTTAACTCAATGTATTGTTTTATATCTCCTTTATAACCCTATTAACTAACTGATGTAGGTTTATTCTCTTTCAAATCTGGCTTCTAGACAAATTTGTACTGTTGATTTGGCTGCAATATTTAATTGAACACTTTGGATATTTCTTGTTGTTGCTAACTATCATATATCAAGCTATTGGGAACATTGTTTGGTGCCTATATGGTCCTAGTTATAGTGTTTTCTTGGGTGGAAAAACATAATATGCAAAACTTATATAATATTGCAATCCCAACAAATTGTCTAGCACACTAATCAGATTTGAATATATAAGAACAAATCTTGATCAAGAGAGATTGTAGTGGTTGTCAAATATTTTGAACCTCAAACATAATCATTATTCAAATGAACAACACCAATAGTTGCTGATACAAGTACATGTTAAGAATAACTTGTAGCACCTATAGCATATTAAGTGCCTATAAAATACCTATAAGAAAAGTCAGGGAAAATAGTCTAGGTGGCATAAACTAGGGTTCTCTACATATTTTTAACTACTATTGGTTCCGAAAAATGTATATCTTTTTGTTCAAGTGGTGGTGGGGGGGTTTATTTTTGATGGGATTGAGACTCCCTAACAATTTGGTTGATGGACAGGCTAAATTTGTCTCTCAGTTGTTGTTCTCAGATTCCTATCCTCTCTTTTCCTCATTTTTGGTGTATCAGTTCAATTATTATGGAGTCCTAAAAAATTCCAAACATAATATGAACCACAATTCATCGATAGTCTAGTATCTTGTGCTTTTTCTTAGACCGTGTATTTGAATGACCTGTTAAGGTCATCCCTGCTTCAATTTATAAGGTATTCATCTATTATGATGGATCTGGGTAGAAACGGGAGATAACCTACTTGTGATCTTGAGTTGGGACTTTTATAATTATATCTACATTGTGGCTCTACCATTACATCGGGAAACTTATCAAAAAATTCATTATTTTTACTGATTGAAGAGGAGGGTTATTAATTTTTGAGTTGGGACTTTTTTAATTGTACCTACATTGTGGCTTTCCCATTGTGTTGGGAAAGTTATTGAAGAATTTATTATTTTTACTAATTGAAGAGGAGGGGTATTAATGTTGAACAAAATCCCAACATAGGGATATGCCATTGAAGTGATATAGTTTGCAACATCACATAGATAACAGTTGCAAGTCAATATTAAGAATATATTTCATTATTGTCAAAAAAATATAGATCCCTTGGAGAGAAAATTACTCATCACTTGGAACAATAAATATGCTTACATTCTCCTCAACAGATCTTAGTCATTGTCTTCTGTATGCCAATGAGAAATTTGTGCATGAACCAAAGGAGATCGGTGTCGGTTGTGATAAAGGTTCCCTCCTTGGCCTCGGGTTCTTCCTACCTGCACTAAGGGTAAGTTGCTTTGAAGGAAAATTATGGCTGTTAGATTCCCTCCTTTTCCAAAGGGGAGTTAGCACAAAGTCTCCATCCAATGTTCCATCTTTAGAGGGTTTTAATCTAGCTTCTTCAATTAAAGGTGCTTCCCTTCTTTAAGTGATATAATTTAAAGATGTGGTTATATCTATCAATGACTCAATGGTTCTCAACCCCAAAACTTGTCCCATGCTAGAAGATTCATAATGGAGATAGCAGGCTCTATCTAGGTTCAGGAAGTATCATCAAAATATGTTTGTAATAACATTAAAGCCTTCAAAGATGAGGCCTTGATCTATTGGTTTGATACAGATTGGCCAAAATATGATGCTTTCATGAGATGGATAAGTGACGGGTGGACAACAAATTTATTAGTAAGATTCCATGTTCCAGGGATTTTCATAGTTTGTTAGAATAAAGTTGAATATATTAAGAGAGTAATGGAAGAAGGGTCCTCTATTTGGGGTAGGGCTAGTAACTTCTTCTTAGTGACTTGGTTCCCATAATTTTACCCATCTTCATGTTTTTCTAGGTGAGAGTCCTTAGTTTATCCTTTCCCTTATGGGAAGACGAGGTCATGGATAAAATTGGTAAGGCCTTAGGTAAGTTTATTGGGTTTATAGAAGTAAGAAAGATGGTAGCTTCTTCTATTAAGCAAGAATACATGTACAAATTGCTGAAGTAAAGGACAACCAAATGAGATCAGCGAAATGTACAACTAGTGGAAGATATATTTTGAAATGCAATTGAATAATGTAATATAAATTTTAAATTTAATGTTAACTTCTGTTAATTATAGAAAACAAATTTGATGAAGATCCAATATAGCCCACCCTATTTTGTTAAGATGCATATTGTTTGACTCTTATTACAAGTTGTAAATAGAAAACAAATTCTCACTAACTTAGCAGCTTCAGTAAAAGATGAATTAAGGAAGAAACAATTGAAGTGATATTTCTTTACTTAAAAGAGATTGCATTCCACTCAAAAGAGATTACATTCCACCCAATAGAGAGAAACCTAAATACTTAATTGAGGAGCTCAGTAAGTTTGTATATGGTATGTTTACATTGCACATAGATATGAGTCCATTCCATCTCTAAAGAACTATACAAATACTTCCACAAGTATTTTCCTTCTTTAGTTGTTGCTTCTAATATGGTCTTTACTTCTGTTTATAAAAGAGAAAAGCAAAGAGTGGGTCCTGGGAAGAAATTAGATGCCTACTTCTCCTCTTTGAAATCATAAAGAAAGGTTCCATTGTCACTCCGCATTGCTGGATCAAAATTCACTGCCTTTGGGTCAGTGTAGCCTTCAAGAATAGGAAAAATGACATGTTGGGAAGCTTGACCTATAGTCCCCACCATCAAAGTCAGGAGATCCCTCTTTTGTGCCACCCAATCCTAATCCTAAATATACTCTACCTATTTATGCACACATCCATATATCTTAAGTTTCCATTGTGGTTCAGAGATAAGAAAACTAACCATAGAAGGTTCCCCTTTTGATGGAATCCTCATTAGCTTCTCCTAGAGAAGCCTCATCCATGTACTTATCAGCCAATTTCACACATTTCACATTATATTTCTCTGCAACAAGCATGTTACCATACTAAAAAAGCTTCTCAATTTTCATTGTAGGCTTTTCGAATGTTGGAGGGCTGTCCTTTGAGTTAACAAGTTTATTGCGAATGTTTTCAATCCCTTTGGTTGTTTATAAGACCTACTTTCACACCTCATCATCATAGACGCTAGCCCTCAAGGAACCAAATATGTCTGCAAAAAAGATAAACTTTCAGTTAGAATAGGAAGATATGGGTGCATCCATGGAAGTGGGTAACAATTTTTGGCAACATATTTTCGGCAAAATGAAAAAAGCGCACCCTCAATGGAGGTTTTAATACCTCGATCAAAAGTTTAACAAGTGCTCGATCAAGGTTCTTTTAAACCCTCGATCAAGCCCTCATTAAACCCTCGATTAAGGTTTTGATACCTTGATTGAGGGTTTACCAAGAGCTTGATCAAGGGTCTAGCTAACCCTCGATTGAGGTAGTGACCTCGATCAAGCTTCATACCTCAACCGAGCTTCCTTTTTTTTAAAAATTATAAAAAGGGCCACACGCACCCGTAGCCATAACCCATTTAACCAAAAAAATCCCTTGATTGAGCACATACCTTGACTGAGTATCCGCATCCCCGAACACATCTCCCATGCAGCCGTGCCCCCAGTGACCTCGGCCGACCGACCACGCAAGTGACGCCCCCTTTCACCAGAATGTCGAAGCAGAGAGGTAACCCTCAATGCTTGTTTTTTGAAATTGAAATGGACTTTTAATTTCTTAATTAAGTTTTGAAATGTTAGTTTAAAAGTGAAAAAAATCATTATTATAGATGTTTTTAGGTTTTTATTTTTTATCTAGTATGTTTGCAATGTGTGTCAGCAAGCAGAAATGATGCCGATAGCATTTAAAACATGCATAAAATTGAATTTTTTTATTTAATATTTAATTTTTTGTTTTGTATATATTTTGTAAACCGCTAGAATTTATGTTTCAGGTTTAATTTTTAAATGAGATCCTGGCAAGCAAAAATGCTTCCTGAATTTTCTCAATCCTTTGAGAATACACAAAGGATTGAAAGAAAGCCAAACCCTAGACGTGAGACAATCATGAACCTTAAACCAACATAGGCATTTATCTAAACAACACATATATTTGGCTTTAAATATTTTGATCATGTATATTCAAATTTAAATATTATATAATAATAATAATAATAAGAGAAAAAAATCCTTTATTCATAGAATAACATGGAATCCTCGTAAGACCTTACATTATTGCACCTAAGCGCTCATTAAGAAGAGTGCTTATAGCATCTCCGTATACAATAACTTGTTCATGATTCATATAGAAACAACGTTATCTTTCAAAGTTTTGAACCTTTACTCTTCAACAAAACTAAAGACAATGTTTCCTCAAAATAGCCAAGGGTCCAAATCTCTGTTTAGCCTGTCATCTTCCTGCCTCATGATCACTGTTGATACTGTGACTTTGGTTCCTTTTTTATAGTGGAGAAAAAATGAGTGATTGCTGAGCTTTTTGCGATCTCTCCTTCTATTATCCCTGACTGAATAGCTAATGCTTGTTTAGACAAGGTATCGACCTCCATGTTGTATTCCGTGTAGATATATTTGAAATGGACTTCCTCAAAGCTGAGATGAAGAGCTCTTATTTCCCTTAGCAAAGTTTGAAGATGAGGAGCTCTTATGTCAATCTTACATGTTGCCCAATCTATTACTATATTTGAATCCCCATAAATATGCACTCTCTTGAGTTGTTTGTCATTTGCTATCTTCATTGTGGCCCATAGAACAGATAGTTCATCTTTACTATTTGTTGTTGTTCCTAGACCAAATTTGAAAGAGATTTTATTGGTCTCATCCAAATATATTATTCCCCCTGCTCCTCCTATGGGAGGATCACCTTGGCTAGCCCCATAAAAAAAGGCCCATGGGTAGCTCTTGTCAAGTTTCGGAGGCTTGACATTTCTTTTTTATCCTTTCTTAGGAGAGGACTGGTATTCTTGAGCCTTCTACACCAAAATGTTTGCTGTAATGTCAATGGGAGTCCATTTATATTCATAAATGGCCCTATTACAAGTTTCCCATATGGTGTAAATGAATAGAGCATGAAAACAACTATGATTACATACCACCTCCTTTCCCCACCTGTCTCTTTCTTTCTGTACCTGGCTACCTTCTGAATTGTCCATACTTGCTTGGGTGAGTGATCTAGCTACAATGTTCCACACTTGTCCTGCAAATGAACAAGAGCCAAAAAGGTGAGAGGTGGATTCTTCTTCTGATTTACATAGTGGGCATACTACGGGCCCTTGGAATCCTCTTTTCCTTAAGTTCTCTGAGGTTAGAAACTTGTTGTTTGGTGCCAATTAGAAGGTACATTTAGATTTAAAAGGACTGTTTCATTCCTGCAACAGCCCCCACAACCATTATTTTTGCACTTCAGTTTGCTATGTTATTGCAATTTCGTACTATGTTTTTGCTGTGTACTCCCCATTCGTTGAATTTCTAGTCCAAATTAATTTTTCTTGATCTTCTTCATTGAGATTGATGAAGTTTGTTTCCAGAAAAAATACACAAAGAAAAAAATAGAGAGAACTTAGGGTTAGTTCTCTTAACAAAGTCTTTATTCTCAAGTAAAAATGAAGATGTCCTCAAGATCTAGCAGTTTATTAGCCTACGAATGTTTTTATTTAATTATGGATGTTGGGAACATTACATGGCCTTCATACTGATGAATTAGTCTATGAATCATTTATCCACTATCATATACTTTATGGGTTTTTGAACTCATATGATATTAAAAAAAAAAAAAACTTACACTCAAAAGAATGTCCAAATTCCAAGTAGCCCAAATAAAAATCAACAACATAATAAACTAGAAAAAAATTTCAAAACATACATACACCTGTTGAGGCCTGGAAAATCGCAGGTAACAATAGTAGAGATTCTCCCCAATAAACGTTCCCAATTAGCTCATTATTGTTTGGTATGGGGAATCTGTCTGGTCTATGGTCCAGCTACCGTAAGTCAAGTAAAAATTAAATTGTTTTACTAGTTATGGTCTCGTCCACCGTGTATATTTTTTATTTTTTTGATGTTTAAGGTATGATGAGCAAGTGCCGAACTAAAATGCAAACGATAGAGATAACGAGGGTCACAATGTGATGCGCAGGTTCTTACCTCTCATCTTACCTCTCTCACTTCTACATCACAAACAATAAGAAACTAAATAAGACTTGCTAACCTATCCCTAGGGAGCAAAACTGTTATTAATGTTGAGTAATGTACTGCAGTGCATGCATAAGGAAAAATCACAGATAATTGTTAACGTTTCAGAACACATGAACATCAATATAAATATAAACAACAAGATAGATTATTGTTAATTAAAACCTTCATTACTCAATGTAGAAATTTCACAAAATAAACCAGAGTACATTCATAACATTAAAAGAAATTCAATGAGTTAGAACGATCTCACAGTTAATAGAAACAAGTTGAAAAGAAATAGTTCATATCCAATTGGCCCATAGCAAACATTTGAAAAAATCCACAGATCTTCCTCCAGCAGAAACATATGATTCTTTATTGTAAATGAAATAGTTCTTCTTACAATACTTTCTCAAGATAGTCTGGGGAAAAGGTCCTCTCTATCTTTAACTCTCCTATATTTATACAAAAAAGAAAACTCTTGGGATGCCCCTAATTGTTTCTTGAGCTTCCCCAACCTTTAATTTTCCAAAATTTTGTCCCATAGCTTGTGCACATAATTTATACAATATATTAAATTTTAAATCAATATTTCCAAAACACTTCATGAGGAAGGGCTAGCTTGATCACTGATTAAATTCTTCCATGTATGACCATCTGCTACTATGCCTTCAAACCTGGAAGGCTCAAGAAATCGAATGTTAATTTCATATTTAGCAGCTTGGGTCTTAACCCCTTCTATCTTAGCAGGACTTAGGTGTAGTTGGTATTCGAATAGATGTACGCTCATAGATGCATGTGATATCACATTTTTTGATATCCATTCATCTAGGACCTTGACGTGCTGTATTTCTTACTCATCTTCTTGGTACCTATCCTGTAGATGTTTTAGAAACAATTAATGCTCCGGTAGCACATCCAATCTTTTTTTATGTAGAATTCTAACATCGATTGTATGTGGAGAGAACTCTATTCCAAAATTCAGCACATGCTGCCTTTGTCTTTTTCATTGTTTTCTTGAACTCCTCTACTACATTAATTGCAAATTCCAATAATCCATACTCCTCTTTTAAAGTTTGATGATGTTTTACTGCTAGATCCGTGAGAGATTCCTTATTTGTTTCTACCCAGACCATTCTTCCTTTTAAAATCTCTAATATATCTTGAGACCTATCCAAGAAGTATGAAGTGGTTTCTACAATTTACTCTAGCCTCATATCTATCTGCAAAATTTTGCATCTTTCATCTTCTATCCATATCTGTATTTGATGGATCCTTTTTCTTTGAATTAGAGTATGTTCTTTCAAAGGCTATATGTCAGTTTTCTGCTTGATAGCATACTTAAGTGATGCGGTCAATGAATTGTTTTTCTCTTCTAAGGCTGGCACCTGCATTTGATACTACTTCTCTTTTTCCTCTATAGTAGCCTTCTCCATTTCTAACTCAGTAACCCTACTCTCTAACATGTTCTTCCCTGCACTTAAATTCCCATATGATCACTGAATGTCATCCTTTTCAGTCTTTAACATCTGATGCTCTAGCTGTAGCTTTTGTAATTAAGCTAAGGTAACTTGAGCATTCTTATTTGTTTTCTTTGCATATATTTCTAGAGCATTCTTATCCACTTACAGAGTTTGGCATTCCGTTCATGAATTCTTGACTTCACCCATCATATCTTCATACTTTCTCTTTAGCTTTTGACTCTCATTTCTTTCCTTCTTTAAGGTTTCTTTCAATTTGGCCACATTCTTCTGTGACTGCTCTAGATTAGTAATGAGCCTGTCCACATTGTCTTCAGTTGCCAAGGTTAAAGCTACCCCATATCTTGCTATCAACCGTGGGTCTTTATACGTACCATGTACCAATGTTTTATCTATCACCATTTTTCCTGGTTGTCCCCCAATATCGATCTTCTTCTCAGTTCTTTTAACGATTCTTTTCATTTCTTTGTCATAAAAAATGGTACTAAAATCAGGAACCTCCTCCCCTTCGGTAGGCATGAAAGGAATGCAATTTATCTTAGAAAATGAATCTTTTCCTAACATGCTACCAGAAGATGCATCAGGTTCTGAGGGATCAGGATCAGATTGTCCTTGCTCTTGATCCATTTGGTCTTGTACTCCTTGTGTGCCAACTTGCTATGTATTCTGCTGATTCTTTCAGGATCTTGTTAGTCTCAAACCCTCACTTTCTTCTTGTTTCTTCTTGATTTCAGCTTCTTCTTTTCTTTTTCTTTCTTCTTCTTCTTTCCTAGTTGCTTCCTCTGCAGCTCACTTCTTTTCTTCATAATCAATTCTTAACCAGCTTTGTGCTTCCTGTGCTAATCTTCTAGCATCTTCTTCTCTCTTCTTTGCCTCTTCATCTTCCAATTTCTTAGTATTTTCTAAATTTTTTCCTTTTCCACCCATAGTAGTTATTTTTTGCTTGAATCTCTTCTTAAGGGTGGTTATGTTCTTCGCATTTCGGAATGTCTCCTCATATTTCTACCAAAAATCAGTATATTCAAAATGAATTCCCACTTCCTTGCAGTAGTTAGCTACTTTGTCATGGGAGTCATTTCTATGAAAATTCGTTTCGCCAAAACGAAAATATTCTAGCTCCTTAACAAATTATGCTACTTGCTTTATCCTTGAAAACTTATAGCTTCCAAGTAAGAAAGGTACTGCAGGATACATTGCCTTCTTATGTTCAGACAAAAAATTGCCTACACCATCAATATATAGCTGTCTAACCGCCTCCTTGTGGAGTACATAATCTATGGCATATTTTGGGAGTAGGGAAGGGACTCAGGAACCACCATCCATCCATACATATAACTCATCCTCCGTCAAATAATAATCTCCAAACTCCTATATGACTTTAAATGCCTCTTCAGACATGCAATTACATTCAGTCAAGAAAATGAGGGTATATAAGGGCATAGTGAAATTCTCACAAATTTTCCTGTAATAACTATGGTACTTATGTGCCCACAACAATTTATAGGTTGCATACACGGGGGTTCTATCCTTCTCCCAGTTACATTTTAAAGAAGGAAAAGACTGAGTGCATAATATGCAATCAATCAAGATAGAGCTCATATAAAATTCTGATTTCTTTTTAGAACCCCCTCCTAAGGTTGCTCATACACATCCAGAGAGATTGTTTGACACTATATTTTCCTATTTAAAGATGGTTCTTTGGGTAGCCACAAAGAAAATAACTCGTATCCAACCTATGTTGAAGCTCTTCCCATGTGCTCTGACAAAAATCCTATTGAGCATCAATGCAATAAACTTATAGGGAGAACGCAGAGTAGAGATGTCATATTCACCGGAAGCTCTAGTTCAGAATATCTTTCCTGGTATCATTCTCTTTACCGTCTCCACTAGGTCCATAGCTATCTCCTTCAACCAACTTTCTGTCAAAGAAAGCTGGGGTGAGGATTGATTATAAGCCATAGAGACATATGTAGGGCTATATGCAGCATAGCCTTTCTTAGTAGTGTTATCTAGAATCATTGTTGTCATATCTTCCCTCGACAGAATCCAGCCTATTACTTCTGAACAAGGAAATAACTCTGACCTCGTAGCTACTTTCATTAGGGATGACATCTCAAAGTTGGCATAGATCATCAGTTCCTCAAAACCAACATCAGGTACATTCTGGTTTGTGACCATTCTATATATTTCTCCCCACTTGTATTCTAGTTCAACTCAAGTAGTGGCTTTGGTATCTTCATAGATGAACTCTACTTTGGTGATTATTTCTACTTTAGGCTCTCCTTCAACCATAGGAGCTTTCTTCTTATGTCTCTTCAACATGTTGTTGTGATAGCAATAAATCTGCCACAGTCAATTCATGATTTTAGACTAACTGAGCTCTTAGCAAGTGTTTAAGCAATATACAAGAAAATATATCAATTTATTTACCTCCTCGACATGCATTTAGTAAAAATAAGTTAAACACATTCTTTTACAAATGAAAGATTTAACAAGGAAAAAATCCTACAAACTGCTTCCTAGATTTCCTAAGCTCCACTGTCTCAAAACCTTAAATGATTGAACAACCTTCGTCTCACATAGGGACTTATTAGACCGATTCTACTGTTGGTTCTCAATACCCAACTAAAAAATACTAAACCCTACGCAGCACTCGTCCTTGAGAAAAAACCTAATCGACCGAAAAGGAAAACCCTCCTAGTCCCATAGGAAATGGTAACTGCAAGAAAAATGGCCTATTAACCCCTCGCCAATCATGAAAAGACAAAGAAAAGGGTGGTGCAGACAATGAAATGTTTGTCTGCACCATGCCCTAACCACTCGCCTCAACGCAAATGTGTCCATAATGGTTCAATGGCATACAGACTCAAATTCTCACACCAATCAAACCTCAAACAACTAAACCTCGTCACCCCCAATGTAAAACATCCATGAAAACCGTAAGGATGCAAGAATTCCTTTTATATAAAAACCTAACAAATGCAAAACATAATGTCTCAAAAAAAATCAACCAATAAAAACCCAAAAATAGCAAAATTGTGGTTTACCTACCTGGAAATAGCAGTGTAATCAATTGGATGAAACGGAATTCCACGGGAGGAGAGAAAACGAACCAGTTGCTGACAACTATGCACACGTGAATAGTGCAAACGACACAAACCAATGCGAATCGTCAAGTCACAATGCGAACAAAACAAGATAATACATGTCCCTTATATATAACAATCGGCGGACAAACCTATCGATGGGAAAAACTTAAATCATTCAGAAGGATAGACCGGAGAATTGTCGCAATGGAGGATGCAAACAAAACTATGGACCCAAGATATATTAAGTCCATCGAACATCGAAACCACTAAGCTCTAAGTTCGGAACATTCAAACCGATCCTCCTTCGCAACGTCGGCAATGTACAGTTGTATCATCATGGCTTTCTTGTTGGAACAGGCATCGGCACTCGGAAACCCTAAGCTCTAAGGAATCGATGAGAAAAAACAGGTTGCTTTTGGAACGTCTTGGAACTAGTCTCCCGCAACGTCGAAAATGATAGACACTAGGACTCTGGCTTACTCCAGTCAAACATCTTGATAACAAAATAAACATGATCGAATATCACAACCATTAAGTGCTAAGCTGAGAAGGTCGAGCCCGACGAGAAGAGTACACGAGCTCCAATGTATCGACAAGGTAGTCTGAATCTTTTTCGGCGAGCTTGATGGTTTTGCTTCCGCAATGTCGAAAAGATAGTCCACTATGCTTCTGATATCACAAGGATAGTCGACTAGGCTTTCGATACATAAAAATGAAATAGACCAAGTTTTTTAAGGAAAATTCCATAAGCATCTAAAGGTCCTAGCAATCAATAAATGGAGTCTTAATTCTTAGTATATGGGAGCCTGTCTCGAGAAGCTAAATAGTAGTAGCTCACAAAGATTTATGCCTGAACCACTAGCCTAGGTTGGGGTAGCATCAACCTCAATAAGTTGGGTGAAGCACGGAGTGGTGAGTAACGAGAATTGGTGGTAAGAGTTAAGTAAAAGTAAGTATACTATTAATATGCAAGGTGAAAAAAGTAAAGGCTTGGTAGCATGCATGGTCACACGTTGTTAAGTAAAGGATGTAAGGCGGGGCATATAGCTACACGGCATGGGGAAGGATGATGTTTAATCAATCGGAAGAGTAAGGGGCAGGGGAAACATAATTATAAAGCGGGTCCAGGTTCCAACCACGGAGAAATTGATTAGGAAGCTAAGTCGTATCCATTCATACCATATCCTATTTATTTCTATCCTCTTTTATCCGCGATCACTTACTAAAATATCCATTTTGAACTCCCCTTGTATGATTCGCAATAACTCACTTAACCGACCATTAAATCCCCTTCAGGCCCTTTGAACTTAGTAACCGAATCGAAGGGTCCTGTAAAAATTACCTCATGACAGCTTAGGTGAAAACAAAATACTCCTAGGCAAGATTTAATAAAAACAAATAAAAGGAGGGGCCCTAAAATTGAAAATTTTGGGGACAAAAGTTGCGGCTCCAACAACACCCCACATCAACATGTCCTTTTCAA